>JAPYYD010007444.1:0-10272 GCA_028551405.1 Uromys caudimaculatus
GCTCTTTCTAAGTCTATGAAGAATTGAGTTGGAATTTTGATGGGGATTGCATTGAAATTTGCAGGCAAATGGATGGAACTTGAAAATATCAACCTGAGCGAGGTAACTCAGTCAAAAAAGAACAAACAGGGTATGTACTCACTGATAAGTGGATATTAGCCCAAAAGTTCAGAATGCCCAAGTTTCACTTAACAGTAACCGCTGGACTGAGAGTGAGGTCCCAGATGGAGGAGTTGGAGAAAGTTCTGAAGGAGCTGAGGGAGTCTGCAGCCCCATGGAGGGAGCAACAGCATCAATGGGCCTGACACCGCCCCCCCCCCGTCGTCCTGGAGTTTGGACCACCAACCAAAGAATACACATCTATGGACCCATGGTTTGGACCACATATGTGGCAGAGGATGGCCTTGTTGGCCATCAGGGAGAGATGAGAGGCCCTTGGGCCTGAGGATGTTAGAGGCCCCAGTAAAGGGGAATGTCAAGGTGGGAATATGGGAATGGGTGGGCAGGTGGGTGGGAGGTGGAATTCCCTCATAGAGGTGGGGAGGGTGAGGGGATAGGGGGTTTCCAAAGAGGAGACCTAGAAAAGGGGAAACATTGGAAATTTAAATAAAGTATCAAAAATAATTTTAAAAAATATTTTATATAAATTATATAATTATAAAATATATGCTTATAATATACAATATAATTATTAATTTAAAAATAAATAAATATATAAATATTATTAAAAAATGCATTACATTATCAAGTCCAATTTATGCTACCCAAACATTCCTAGAAAGGTACCCTTCCACTAGACTGTGGTCAGGTATCAGAGCATAAAATGAATTTTATAAAAGGTTCCATGTCAGTATCATCTTGATCTAGCCATGTTGTACAACACAAGTGTGTGATATTCTCAGCAACAGGGTATTGTGGTGAAGTTCTGTAGGGATACCAAGAACATATACAATAACCTATCATATTTGAGGGGATGGTCTTTGGGACATGACTGTCCAACAAACTCCCCAAAGAAATAACCATTTATTTGGATTTGAATTTCTATTTCTTAGCCTCTGTTGTTTTTTTGTGGTTGTTTAACTCTTTTTATGTGTGCATAGATATATTTTATGAAACTTCCACAGTTGTGGGTTTTCATATGACTTCTTTTTCAGTCTTTATTTTTATTTACCCCACCCAGTTACCTGTTGCTTTCTTTTCCACTCCAGTTTATTTTTCCTAGTCTGATTTTTTGTTCATTTAAATCAGAATAGAAAAGGTATGTGTACTGACTGGTTTTGTGTGTCAACTTGACACAAGCTGGAGTTATCACAGAGAAAGGAACCTCCTTTGAGGAAATGCCTCCATGAAATACAACTGTAAGGAATTTTCTTAAGTATTGATCTGAACATCCCAATGGCTCTTCTACAAAGTTCCAAAGTCCTTCCACAATCCTTCCCAAAACATGATCAGGTTTTCACAAGAATACCCCACTTCTGGTACCAACTTGTTTTAGTCACGGTTTCTATTCCTGCACAAAACATCATTACCAAGAAGCAAGTTGGGGAGAAAAGGGACTTCCACGCTGCTGTTCATCACCAAAGGAAGTCAGGACAGGAACTCACACAGGGCAGGAAGCAGGAGCTGATGGAGAGGCCATGGAGGGATGTTAACTTACTGGCTTGCTTCTCCTGGCTTGCTCAGGACTACCCAAGACTACCAGCCCACAGATGGTACCACCCACAAGGGGCCCTCACCCATTGATTACTAATTGAGAAAATGCCTTACAGTTGGATCTCATGGAGGCATTTTCTCAACTGAAACTCTGTTCTCTGTAATTACTCCAGCTTGTGTCAAGTTGACACAAAACCGGCCAGTACAATTGACCCCTTGTCAACTTGACACACAAACACATCACTATTAAGTCTCAACCCTTACTTTCTTATTCATTGCCAAGATCTATATAACTTTAAAAGTTCTGGTCTTTGCAAATTCTTACATATCAAAATTTCAATCCCTTTAAAAATATCCAATCTCTTAGAATTCAAAGTCTTTTTACAACTAATTCTCTTAACCGTGGGCTCCACTAAAATACCTTCTTCCTTCAGGAGGGAAAATATATCAGGGCACAGTCACAATCAAAAGCAAAATCAAACTCCAACTGTCCAATGTCTGGGATCCCCTCATGATCTTCTGGATTCCTCCCGGGCTTGAGTCACGTCTCTAGCTCTGCCCTTTGTAGCAAACACTTTGTCTTCTATGCTCCAGATGCCTGTACTCCACTGTTGCTGCTGCTATACTTGGTGGTCATCTCATGGTACTGCCATCTCCAAAACACTGCTGTCTTCCACTGCAACTATGCTTTACCAATAGCCTCTCATAGGCTCTCTTCATGGTGCCAAGCATCACCTCCTTTGCATGACCCCTTCTGTCCTGGGCCATCAGTTGTAACCAAGGCTGCACCTTCACCAATGACCTTTCGTGGCCTCTCACAGAGCCCAGGCCTCAGCTGCTCTTTATGACTCCTTCATTCCTTCAAAATCAGTACCACCTGGGTGACTTACACATTACCAAGTCCAGCCACAGCACAAGGTACAACCTTGGCTATCTCTGGAATACAGCCTCTGTGCTCTCGGAAAACACTTCTCTGAAGATTTCATCTAAATGATGCTGGTCTCTTCCCAATCACTGCCAATTTCCCAGCTCCAGCTAACCAGCATCAATATCCCAGTAATGCAATGTTTTTGCTGTAGTGGTTCTGGTATCTTGTTAATCACAGCTGATCCTTCAGCCCCAGCTAACCAAAACCACAGAATCTTCACAGTCAAAATAGCAACAGCCCTGATAAGAGTCTAATCTTCCTTCTGAAATTTCACAAGCCAGGCCTCCATCTTCTGCACTGTTCTCAACATTATCTTCCAAGCTCCTACAGAACATTCCACAGAGCTTTTAACATCCTAATGATTCTTCTAGTTCAAAATTCCAACATCCTTTCACAGTCCTTCTGAAAACATGGTCAGGTTGTCACAGGAATACCCCACTACTCTGGTACCAATTTGTCTTAGTCAGGGTTTCTATTCCTGCACAAACATCATGACCAAGATGCAAGTTGGGGAGGAAAGGGTTTATTGAGCTTACAATTCCATGCTGCTGTTCATCACCAAAGGAAGTCAGGACTGGAACTCAAGCAGGTCAGGAAGCAGGAGCTGATGCAGAGACCATGGAGGGATGTAACTTACCGGCTTGCTTGCTGGCTTTCTTATAGAGCCCAAGACTACCAGCCCACAGATGGTGCCACCCACAAGGGGCCCTCCCCCCTTGATCACTAATTGAGAAAGTGCCTTACAGCTGGATCTCATGGAGGCATTTCTCAACTGAAACTCCCTTCTCTGTGATAACTCCAGCTTGTGTCAAATTGACACAAAATCAGTCGGTACAAGACTTTACAAATCAATTTTTCCATTCAGAAGGCTATTATTGAGACAGTGAAACAAGGAGACATTGAAATAATGAAGCAATTGAGACAATTAAACAATGTAATTTTTATTTTCAGAACTTACTTATTACATACTTTCTATGTACAGGGAACTAAGAGAATCCATAGGATAGTTAAAAATATGAAGGGAAAATGTATTGTACTATTGATGAAGCTTGTAAGAAACACCTCATGTGTACATGCTTTATGATTAAGTATAATTCACTTCAAAGTAGTCATAAGCATTTGTAGCAAGCCTTCTCAAGATTTCCAAATAGCCTGTTGAGAATTCTGCACAAGGAATGGGTTTCCCTGTCTTCTACATAATGCAGAAGTATTGAGTCTCAGGTTTCAGGCACTGTTGAAAATTTTCCTCTGTGTTAGCAGGAGTAGCCCTCTAGAAATATTTTTATTGTTCTTATTATCTAATTGGATATCATAGATATTAAATATTTTCCAATATTGTTATTTTCTTAAAGTGGTAGTAACTTGGATTGATCAAAATCTTTACTGTGCCAGTGTTTACTTTTAAGTAATATAAAGATATATTTTTGTATTCTAAATAGAACTTGAAACTCATTGAATCATATTTTATACTGTGGCCATTAAAATACACACAGAATCACTACAGAAGTTCAGAAATTACTATACACATGAGGGTCAGATTTTTTTTCTTTTAAAAATATTTCATTTTATATTTTGATCCAGTCCTAGTTTATTTTTAAATTTCACTACCTGTTCTGCTTTTGACTTTAAGCAACTTTGCTGAAAAGTTACAGAATTGAAAAGAAAGTAAAGCATAGATCTCATGCAACAAGATGCTACTCAATATTCATAAAAGTAGGAAATGAGAAAGGTGATGGGATGTTCAAGTTTTGGCTCATTACTTTATACTTTGGCTATTTAGGGATGGCTACAACTAATATATAGCTGGAAAGCTATTTTCCCTATTATTTGACTCCAATATGTATTGCAGTATGTATCCTGCTGAAGTTTGAAACCAAACTACTCAAAACTCATTGAAATTAATTTTGATGTGTAAAAGTGAATAAAAACTGCAAATTGAAATCCTTACAATGAAAGTTTGAGCAACTTCTATGTGGTTTATTTTTACATTTTGAAAGAACAAAAACCAGGATTGTGTAAATTCTATGAAGTTATATAGCGGAGTGAAGGAAAGAGTTGGAAGAAACAAGATATTTTGAGGGATCTATTTCCAAATTTGTGGGCAATGGCTCAGAGAACTGTAGAGCTGCAATTAGAAAGGGCATTGGAGAGAGGTTGGCTAATGGTACAAATATTCTAATGCATGACTCCCTTTACACCACTGTTGATGGAAAGCTATCGTGTGTTTTCATCGCATAATACAGTGAGCGGGAATGTGATTTTGATGATTCATATATGCTTGAGGGGGTGAGGCCTTGTTGGAGTGGGTGTGGCCTTGTTGGAGTAGGTATGTCACTGTGGGTGTGGGCTTCAAGACTCTAGTCCTAGCTGCCTGGAAATCAGTCTTCTCCTAGCAGCCCTCAAATGAAGATATAGAACTTTTAGCTCTGCCTGCACCATTCCTGCCTGGATGCTGCCATGCTCCCACCTTGATGATAATGGACTGAACCTCTGAATCCATAAGCCAGCCTCAATTAAACATTATCTATGAGTTTCCTTGGTCATGGTGTTTGTTCACAGCAGTAAAACCCTAAGATAGTGCCTCATATATTATCTTGTTGTTTATTAGTTATAATATAGTATTTTAAGATCTATTTATTAACTTTGTGACCAAAATCTGCTTCCTTATTTTAGTTACTTTTTTCCATTGTCTCTCCCCACCCCACTACAATAGACCATTTTATCCCTTTTTTGTATGAGAGTCCTTATATCTTGGTTACTTTCCTTTTGTACTTTTAGCATTCATGAGACTCCAATTTAAAAATGCTAATAAGGACAACAATTTTAAAAATAAGATGAGCTCCTAAAGCGGATGAGGCATTGAAGATTCATAGAACTATGCCAAGCTCTTGAAAATTATACCAGCAGTATTTCATGCTTGTGAGAACACAGTCGGTAGTGCTGTAAAACTATGCATATTGTTTCATAAGCCATTATCAACAAATAATATTTACCAAGAAGCCCTTGAGAAAATGAAACTGTTAACTGAAGGCATAATGTATTTCCAATGGCTGGTTTCCATATGGGGGCATTTTCTTGCCAAATGGTTAGAAAGCTCTTAAATATATTTGCATTAATGTCATCATTATTTACCTAAAAATTTAATAGGAAAGCTGAGCTCCCCTTGAAAAGGAGTAATTTCATGTTTGAAGAGTAGTAATTTTTTCCAATCAGATTAACAAGTTTACATAACTGTGTCTTTTCCCTCAGGAGCTAGTTTGCAACGTGGAAAAATCATGAAGCCTATATGTTCATTCTCACAATTCTCTATGATATTTGCTCTTTGAGGTATTAGATGGAATTAGTAAACTGAATTTTAAAATGTTATTGAAAAATTCCCATGTAGAGAATACAAGAAATGTCCATAGTAATTTATAAACCAACCAAATTAAACTATAGGATGATTGTATTTTAAGCTATAAATCATTATTTGTATTTAAAAATCCAATGTCATCTGAAACAGGTAAAGTTTTGAAGGCTCACATCACAAACTCTAATAATTTTCATATAACTTTTGGCATCACCACACCATGAACACAAGTCAATCAGAACAGCAAATTCCCATTACATAACTACTATAAAAGTATGTAAAAATCTTTACAATTATGAGGAGACATGTTTAATTTCCTCTCTAAATCTCTCTCCTAATACTTTAAAATCAATATTTAAATTGATTATAAAGTTTAAATTATTACAAAGTATAAAGGTTTTAATCTTTGACCTTTGGTCAACAGAGAAACACTATCTCTGAGTTTGGTGCTTTGCTGAAATAAAAGCAAGTAGTTTTATATTGAGGCAGTATAATAAGAAGTGAATTCAAGCTTCCAAACAATTTAACATGTGGTTGCAAATGTAAACTCTATCCAGAAGGAAATCAAAGACTACAAAGGCAAATGTAAACAACATACACATTAAAAAAGCATGTATGTGAAATATATGAATGATGAATAAAACCAGTTAAATGCTTCAAAATTGGAATAAGCATTAGTGAAAAGATTTTTATAAGAGTCCATGTTTTCAATGAAATAAATCACCATAAAGATAACACACACACACACACACACACACACACACACACACAATTATCTGTGTATATGGAGTTTCTGAATTAAATTAGGCAAAATAGATGAAAATTCTGGTCAGTTTGTAATAAACAGCTTAAAATATTAAAACTAATTATATGGATGACAGGATGGACAAAATCAAGGATAAACTTTGTAGAGTTTGCTATATTCTGGTTAGCTTGGACAATATACAACTGCTGATATATAGTCTAGAAATATCATTTAATATAACCTATGCGTTTTTACTTGAAGTATATTGAAAAGGTTCCATCATGAAGGCAGACTTCTTGGTCCTATCACAAAATTTACTGATGGGAAATATCTGTGTGTACATCATGGGGATTTCATGTACATTACATTTAAAGAAAATCCTCCTTTTTTCATTGGTCAAGTAACAATCTGAGTAATTCCTTTTTTATGTTTCTGTGTTCATTATGCAGTCATCTGAGATATTATAAACTAGTAACCTCAAATAAATCCACCATGAACTAGCTAGTGACTATCATTTGTCCTTCAAGGTAAGCTCTACCAGGCACATAAATTAGTAATTATAAGCACTTGGCTAGTGATACAATGGATAAAATAGGAATAATTAGGCTAGATAACGTTCTTTCTTATATACTGAGTTAGAATCTTAGAGAAATAATCCACTGGTCATATGTATATAATGAGTAAGTGTTGTATTTTCAGAAAATCATTAAAAATAATGGTCAGCAATTTTTTTTTCAGCAGAAAATTCCTAGAAACTTCTGAATGGTTAGAATTGGCATGCAGCTAGAGTTGCAGTTGGATGTTGGATACTGAAGACATTTTTACCTCCCTAAAGTCTGTGAATACTGAGGGATTTTTTTGCTAATTCTTCAGTATGTTTAAATAAATATTGAACTTCAGTTTTTGAAATAAACCCTGTTCATTTTGATTAAAAGAAGTGCCCCCATATAAATAAAAAGTGTAGATCAAGATTTACAAGAAAAGAAATCCCTTATTTATTTATTTATTTTTTAATTAAGAAGGGAAAGAAACCAGACCAATGGTATTTGACTGTATAAGTAGTCCTGAAAAGCTAGGTTTAATAAATCTTCTGAAACAGAGCAAGATAATATTAGTTTTCATTCCTTCCTACTTGCTGTCAATCTAAATGCTCTAGAAAGTTGCCCCATTAATCATGTCTGTTAATTTGAAAAACTGGGGATACAAAGTCCCAATTTTTCTTGAACTGGCGATTAAATTCTTTAAACTGGGATTTCACTTTTGTGTGACGCTCTTAGCCCATCCATTTCAATGGGTAGAGTCACCATGATTATGAAACTTCTTCTTTGTAGCAAATGTAATGTTAAGTAACAAGTGATCTAAATAGCAGTGCAAATATCCGTTTTCAGAGCACACATAGACAGCATATGAAGGTTGTCTAAAATTACATAGTATATTTATATTATCATGGCTACTATAAAACATGCATATATAATAGATCTTTAATAAAGTGTTTTTAAATGGACTTTAATGAGCAAGTTTTCTCTCAGTTTTTGTTTTGTTTTGTATAGAAACTTTTATCTAGCCACATGGCTATTCTGGCAGGAGATCATGAGAACCAGCTGGAATACAGATTCACCACACACCTTTAATCCCTCTATTTGGAATACAGTCACTCCCTTAGTACATACCTTTAATTCCAAACAATGTTAATTAACTTATTTTTTAAAAGGATGCAGACTTGTTTGAAAGTGACATTAATTGAGTGGCAGGTAAAGCAGAGGAAGACTTGACAGAATGAGTTGAAAGACCCCCGAGCTGGGGAGACCCTCACTCAAGTCTCGGGATGGCACAACCCCCCAAGAACTCACGAAAGACTGTCCTTGCTGCAATCACATGAGGTTTATTCGGTGGACCAGTGCACTGGGGTTGAGCTCGTAACCTACGCAGAGGCAGAGGATTTCAACCATGAGCAGCTGAAGTCAGGGGTATTTAAAGAAAAAAAACCACAAAGCAAGGAAATTCTATGTGTCATGGGAAGGTATAGAATGTCCTAGCTATTTCTTGGGACAAAAGGTGTAGGTTAGCCATTAGGCAGTTGTGATAACAATCTTGCAGTTAGCTATTTCCTGGGACAAAGGATGTATGTTAGCCATTAGGCGGTGGAATATGGCTATATTATCTCTGGCTTTAATTTTGCTAAGGGGGGTCTAACTTCCTTATAATGGGCTCGGGTCTTTGATTCCCCACTTTTTCTAGTGGCTAGTTCTAATCTTAGAACTATATTTAAAAAGAATAAGTAAACAAAGCACGTCTTCTTCCTGAAGTACCACATCTTCCTCCGAATAGAGAACTCCGCTTACTGGTGGGAATGGTGTGGAGGGTGTGGCCTAGGTGATATCATGATCTTGGACATCCCAACTGCTGGGAGCACCCACAGTCAATTTACAAAGATCAGGCCTGAGGGTAGGCCACCAGGTTTAGGGTGGCGCTACCTGGGTGGCTGTCCAGACTGCCTCGCCTTTCATATTTAATACTTGCCAGGTCAATTTCTGGGGAGCATGGGGGTTTGTACCCAGTATCTGAGTCATGTACACGACGCAGACAAAGCTTAAAAGGATCAGCAGTCTTTTCCAATTTCCATTCATCTTGAGCTGGTTCTAGGGCTCATTTGACGTGCGAAGTGTGGATCCAAGCTGAGATGCCTTCAGCCTTAACCGCCATGGGGGTGGTCAGGAGCACTAGGTAGGGTCCCTTCTAGCAGGGTTCGAGGTTGCCTACTCGATGGTGCCTGACTAGGACAGTGTCTCCAACCTGGAACTGATGAGGCACATTGGTACTTTCAGGCCTATAGGCTTCCTTTATCTTTTCCCAAGCTTGGCATCTGACCAACTCAAGGGCCTTTAAGTGAGCAAACAGGGGTTTAGAGAGAGACGCATCAGGGTCAAAAACTCCACCTGCCTCAGTGTGTGGTGGCCCCCCCACATAGGATATCATAAGGAGTAAGTTTAAATCCTTCGGGAGTGTTCCGAACTTGCAACAAGGCAAAGGGAAGGAGGGCTGTCCAGTCTTTCCCATCGGTCTCTAAGGCTAATTTTGTCAAGGTCTCTTTTAAGGTTCTATTCATCCTTTCTACCTGACCTGAACTCTGGGGTCTACAAGCACAATGTAATTTCCAATTAATCTCCAGTTGAGTGGCCAGTCCCTGACTTACCTGGGCAACAAAGGCAGGTCCATTATCAGACCCAATTACCTTGGGAATTTCAAACCTTGGAAAGATTTCTTCAAGGATCTTATTAGCCACCACATTGGCAGTCTCAGTTCTGGTAGGGAAGGCTTCCACCCATCCTGAAAAGGTATCTATAAAAACTAGCAAATACTTGTTGCCATATTTGGCTGGCTTAATTTCTGTAAAGTCTACTTCCCAATATGCTCCGGGGCGGTCGCCCCTAAGTCTTTTGCCATGACCCTTTATGGAATGTCCTGCATTGGTCAGAGTACATGCCTCACATCTTTTGACCACATCTTGTGCCAGATCTGAAAGTCCAATAACATGGTAGTCAGAGGACTTCACAATGTCTTTTAATTTCTTTGTTCCTGCTGTCAGTGTAGATGTTG
>JAPYYD010007445.1:0-10272 GCA_028551405.1 Uromys caudimaculatus
GGGTTGGGGAGGGGATGGGGGGTATACAAAGAGGAGACTCAGAAAAGGGGAAACATTGGAAATGTATATAAAGTATCAAAAATAAAAAAGGAGGAAAAAAAAAAAAAAGAAAGTAAGCCTTTTCTGTAAGGTGCCCTGGAAAACACCATTGTAGTCTTTGTAAATTTAGAAATATTCTTAAGTTGTAAAAAGCATCTATGAGCCCTGTTGAAAATAATAGCTTCAGACAATAAGTATCAAATCCATGAATGTTACTTCTGGTAATGTTTTAAATTGTCATTTAGAGTGAGCCTGACAATATGCTTTGGAGTTGCTGAGATTTTTCAAAGATATTGATGTAACACTATTCAGGGCTACACTTCTAAACCAGAAGAAATTCTGGAAACAATGATACCTAAAGAACCTTAATATACCAGGCTAAATGATGATGATGATGATGATGATGATGATGATAAGTTAATGCTATTAACTTCAATGGCTTGTATATGGCTTTATTCTGAACACAATTTATAAGTGTGGATAGATAGATGATGGATAGGTAGATATATAGATAGATGATAGATAGATAGATAGATAGATAGATAGATAGATAGATAGATAGATGTTCTAGAAGGGAAGTATCAAATCTACTGAAGAATAGATTATTTATTTCCTCTTCTCTTATTTCCTCTTTCCCTTTCCCTGAACTTTACTCTTCACATGTTAACCTAAACTAATCATATTCTAACTTTGTAACTGATTCATTGTTTAGCTTTTTCTGGTAGGATTTTTCTGGAGGGATATACTTGGTGTCTTGAAATACTTCAAACCCCACCTAGTCACTGATCCGATCTCTCCAGCCACTGGGTTGTTTATCCTAGATTAGAGCTTCTGTGTTAAAGGAACAAAGGACTGCAGAACTGTGCAGAATTGTTGAACTGTGTTACTATCCAAAAAAGTGAAAGGTAAAATACTTTGGTTATCCATGCCACCATGTGGAATACTAGCACATGCTTCTCTTTCTAGATACAGACCTATCTCCCCTTTGTATGAACAGCAACTACTTTTAAATTTGCACACAGTTAGTAAGTCATAACTGTTTCTACCTCTTTTTTTTTTTACATTTTTCTTATCTGCTGTTTTATTGTGTGTGTGTGTGTGTGTGTGTGTGTGTGTGTGTGTATACAGTATTCTTCTTCCACAGGCCATCATTCTATAGGTTTCATTGTCCCTGGTTCTCGAATTACAAGTGTGTGCCAACATATACAAGTTTTGTCTGCAAACTTTTATGCACATATTTCTGAACCTTATTTTTCAGATTATTTGTAATTCATGCTCTGCCAGGGACCATGCAAAAGCTATTCTTTTTTTCTTGGTTCTCTCTTGAAGTTAAGCTGCTGGGGAGGAGCACCAGTGGGGGCAAGATATTTAAGGTTGCTGCATAATAATAAAGCATTTAACTGTCTTAAGTCTAAGTCATTTTACTGCAGTAGCTGACCTGCTGGTCTGGGTTCTTCTCAGGACAGAAGCTGACGTCTCTGGCATTAGCAACTCGTCTTAAAGCAGAAGTGGATTAATTAATGGATGATTTGCTAGAATCTTTTTCCTCTTGTCCAGATGGCTATCCTTGTCAGGCTAGAGGGAGGCTTGCAGCAATAAACTTATGTTGAACTAGGAGAAGAGAGTCACACATCAGAAGGAAAAACTTGTACATGAGCAAATATGGTTTAAACTGACAGAAATTCATATATAGATTCATGCATACTTGCTCTTAAATCTTTATTTAAACCAGTTGGGTCCAGCTTTCATACTATCTTAAAATTGTATACCTACACACACACACAAGTCTGCAAACAAGTCTGTAAGAATAAAGTTTTGTTCTCTTTAATAAGTCTGTAAGAATAAAGCTTTGTTCTCTTTAATAAGATTAAGCCTACCTTGCTGTAGCAGAATGCCAGGGCAGTGAGGTGAGAGTGGGTAGGTGGGTGGGGGAGCACCCTAATAGTAGCAGGAGGAGGGAGGATGAGATAGGGGGTTTCCAGAGGGCAAACCAGGAAAGGGGATAATATTTGAAATATAAATAAATAAAATATCCAATAAAAAAGGAAAAAAGTAAGGCATGTTGCCACTACCAAAAAAAAGAAAAAGAAAAAAAAAAAAAAAGAAAAAAAGAAAAGACTTGTTCTGTCCCATGGTAAGGAGAAACCTGCCTGCTCTTTCTGTTCTCTCTGCTGCTGCTTCTTTTTTCTTCTTTCTCTCTTCATTTTGCATATTTTTCTCTTAAGTTTTTAAGTTGCCTTATAGTTTCTAAGTTATTCCACTCTGTATTCTCCTTCTAATCTTGCTATCTCCTCCTGCTCTGATGTAATAATACTTTTACACCCAATACCTTTACTTTTTTTTATTCTTTTGTTAAAATTGGATATTTTCTTTATTTACATTTCAAATGTTTTCCTTCTTCCAGGTGCCCCCTTCAGAAACACCCCATCCCATTCCCCCTCCCCCTGCTTCTATGAGGGTGCTCCCCTACCCACTCACCCACTCCTGTCTTCCTGCCCTGGCATTCCCCTACACTTTACTTTTAAGTTCTTCTTGTATTCAGTTCTGTCTCAAATGTTCTTCTGAGTTTTGTTTCCTCTCTTCGTCCTCAGCACTTATACAACTTTTAGAATATATGATCACATAAATTCAAATCGTAAATTGAATAAGAAGTTTACAGCAGAGAATGTTTACATGTATATCCATTAAGAGTAATTGTCTGGCTAAGCATTCATTATCTGTCACAATTTTAACAGTTTCATGGAAAGTTAAAAGCAATAATTTTATGACTAATGTATTAGTGAAGTTTTGTATAGATAAATCCCTTTAATATTTTTTCTTCTGTCCTTGCACTTTATAGTAAATCCAGAGTTCCATTTTGATGACCTTTGGTTAATGGTTTTACAACTTCCTGGAATATGTTCGTAATAGTAGATGCCTTCTTTTTATATCAAAAGCAATTAACTCCTGACAACTGAAGACGGGCAAGGTTCTCATTGCAATGTTGACATCAGAAAACTTAATATCAGTCTTATTATAAAAGAGTTTAATAATTTGCACACTTTTAGGAATTCTTATAAGTTCATCATTTAAAATTAAGAAACTATTTGTTTGCCTATATAGCATCAGTACAAGACAATACATCTTTAGTGTTCTGCTGAAAACTGCTCAAAAGAGTCTATTAATATCTCCTGATATATATCAGGAAAAACATATTAGTAGCAGGAATGGAATTCTTCCAGGTCTTGCAGGAACAAATACACCATAGATTTTAATCCAAAGCAAACCCATTTCAGAAAGGCCACCTGCTAATTTGTAGCTTCTCCTTGTGGGCTCCTGCCAATGTCCTACTATTTTTGAGAGAAAAATTACTGGATCAGTTTATCTGAAGTCAATATTGTAGAATGAAAATTTGTATGTGTGAGCCCACTCCAAATTTCTTTCTTGGAAACAGTAAGTGACTGTTTCCTCCATGTTTAAAAGAACTTTCTGCTCTTCCAGAGGTCTGTGGATCTATTCTGAGAACCTAGATGGCACAAATCAGAAGAGTTTGTACCTTCGGTTCCAGGAGACCCTAGACACACTCCTAGCCTCTGTAGGCACCAGCCATATATGCGATGCACAAACATTTGTGAAGAAAAAATACCATGGAAAATTTAAAAAATAAAATAAACAAATGTATAAACCAGATGAGTTACTAACAGGAGCCTCTCTGTCCCCTTACCCCTCGTTCTTTTAACTCACAGTCAAGAATATACTACAGGAAGAAGGGAGGATTGGGTTATCACTTCCTGATGGCAAAACCATAGACACTTTAATGACAATAATTTTTCTTTTGTGTAACTACAACCAACCTATACAGCATTCTAGCAAGCAGGAACTTAAACTGTGTGCAAACATTTTCTACAGGGGACCATTGGTTCCACAGCCTGAAGTGCAAATTCTCGAAATATATAGACATAGAGATATAGAGAACCCTAGTAAATGTAACTATGAAAATATTTATGGTCCCATCTAGTGGAATTAGAATCATAAACTCTTTGGTCCTCTGGAGGCCAGTATGAAATCCAGGAATATCATTCTATCATGTTTTAATTTGATAATGCCAGTGGCCATCTAGGGGTCACTCCTGGATATGATATTGCTAGATAACCTTCATCATTTTCAAATAAGAGGAGAAGGGATGGCTTCATTTAAACCATGTAGAAAATTTGTCGTTTTGAAAAGATAATTTTTAATATGGTGGCTGGTAAAGAAAACAATGAAAGCTTTTCCCTTATGCTAATTAAATTTTTGCTGTTTAAACTAGCGATTCCTATATGACATTAGATAGCAAATGCCTTTGGCATATTTTGACAGTTTAGGAGAAATACCACCTTCATTACCAGCACCCTTAAGTGTTTCCACATTGAGGATTTGTAGCCAGGATGTCTGTGTTTAGGGGAAGGTGTCTCCCATCATTTCAGATGCTTTCTAGGAACAAAGGCTTGCCTCTTCAGTTCTGAAGTATCTCAGATCTTTGCAACTATACATTCCATATTAATGTTGTAATTCTCTAGGAGAACTCTGTGTGTTTTCCTTAAAATATTCAGATTAAGTAATTAAGTATAGCATCACATGTGTTCAGTTATTTTATTTTTGCAAATTTCCTTCCTTAGTAATTATATTAAATGTTTTAATTTCTCCTATTAGGAGAAAAGAGAATCTGAATCAGACATGGTTTGCCAAGTTCTTATTTTCCACAAATACTAACTGTGCTGTTTCTAAAACCAAAATGAATTGAGAATAAATTAGGGGTGATAGAAAATTATTCACATTGATCAGCAACACTAATAATGTATCTAAAAGGAACTTTCTTAAACATTCTGAAAAATGAATGGCAGCTTAGAATTCCAAGTTACAATTAATGAACAAGAATAATAACTAAGTAGTTAAAATCTCCAACATAACTCAACAATTGAAAGCCGGTAGCAGGTACATGCTAAAGTCTGGCTAAAGAAGTATTTCACAATGCACTGGGCTGTACTAGGCTTTGCAGCACTAAGTACACACAGTGCCATGCTCTGAACTAATCGGCTAGAGCTCAGATGTTGAGAAAATGATATGAGGAAAAGGATCAAATGGGAACAGGGCTCCTTGGGTAGAGCTTCTGGGGTTTAGTGTACGTGAGATTCTTTGTTAAAAATTCAAGATCAGCTGCCATCAGGAATTGTGTCCACATACCAACAAACCCAGAAAGAGGTAAAACAGAAGCTGATCCATAGATCTCCTCCTTTGGCAGATGAGTTAACATTCTGTTAATGTATTCCAAATGTGGTTGCTGAGTAATCATTAAACAACTCTAAGCAACTAGGCAAGTGTTAAAAATAAAACGAAAAGAAGACAGTTTCTTATACTTGTTTCCAAATTACTTAGATAGAATCTATTGTTAGTTAAACCAATTCTTTCTCTATGCAGATTTATTGATGACTTGATGTTTGAAAATTGAATCAATTGAACATTCTATATTCAGATAAAAAGATGTCGGTTATTGTAATTCAAATAGCGTTCATTAACTGGTATATTCTGTGCTGTGATTTCTTAGAAGGAAGCATAGTATTTTGAATTTATTGACTAACAGGGAGTTGATTTTGATTCCTGAACCTGTGGAGGAACCACATTGTCTTGTTATAAACTACCATGCATATTTAATTTCTGGAAGGACATCAAGTCCTGAGCATGACATGTTCAGATACACACCATGCTGAACCAAGTTGCATTCACACACCTGATCAGTGGTCACTAGTGTAAACGCTGTGACTGGGTGACTCCTTTTGAATGCACTGCAACTTGAAACTTTCCTTTCTGCTAGTGATTTTTATATAAACTAGATTTTAGGATTTCTGGTAGCTCATTATATTGAACTGGCTACAAAAGAGTGTGTTTTTAACCACTTACATCGGACCCTCTCTAACTACTGAGTTATTCACTCCAGATATTAGCACTATTCTCTTTACTTTTCTTATTCTTTTTCTGTAATTCATCCATAAAAGGTGAATGTCAAGAGTACATAGAGATAGGAATAATATGTAACTTATTTAACTTGAAAAATAGTTGATTAACAATTGATTTTGTTATTTAGGAAACTTACTTTCAAGTAATTTTCTTTTTAAAAATGTCCACACTTTCTAGGAAATTTCATCATGATTAGAATAACAATTAATTATTTATAGGCCCTAAAATCAAAAATTTCTACCAAAAAGAGAAGAATCATACAAAGAGATAGTAGAGGCCATGTATGTGTCTGCCCCTATGTATACAAATACGAATACATGCGTGAGAATGTGCATTTTTACCTATGTGAATATGTGTGTATATGTGTATGTGTGATTGTGTATGTAAGCAGCCACAGAGCTTGGTTTCTAATCAATTTAAATGGGAAGTATTGACATACAATGTCCTTTCTAATCATCACCATTCAGAGTAGTGTCAACTAACTCAGAACCAATAGAATTCACTCTCCCAAAGTCCTCATTCAAATTATTAAGCATCATGATAGAGAAGGAAGGGCAAAGTTTCCACGGAAGAGTTTCCTTCCTTCCTTCCTTCCTTCCTTCCTTCCTTCCTTCCTTCCTTCCTTCCTTCCTTCCTTCCTCCCTCCCTCCCTCCCTCCCTCCCTCCCTCCCTCCCTCCCTCCTTTCCTTTCTTCTTTCCTCTCTTCCTACCTATGCCCTTCCTTCCTCCTTTCATTCCTTCCTTTCTTTCTCTTTCTTTCCTTCTTCTCTTTCTTCTTTCTTCACTCTCTCATTTCCTCCTTTTCTCTCCCCCCTTCCTCTCCCCATCCGTCCATCCTTCCTTCTTTCTTTTCTTCTTTCCTTCTTTCCTTCCTTCCTTCCTTCTTTCCTTCCTTCCTTCCTTCCTTCCTTCCTTCCTTCCTTCCTTCCTTCCTTCCTTGTTTCCATTCATTCTTCCATCCTGTCTGGGTGCCTGTCTGTCTACCTGTCTATCTTCTTAAGTTTCTGAGGAAAATACTTTTATAGCCTAGGATGATCTTAGGTTCAGAAATTGGCCCAACCTGGTCTTAAACACATGACAGTTCTCCCTCCTTGGTATTCCACATACAGGTTTGTGCTGCTATGTACCAAGATAGAACAGATAGATTTAGATTATGATGCCTTAGGTTGAGTCAATTATGGATTCAGAAATCAAGAATTAGAAGACACAAAGTTCTTGATTATTCTTCATTAGTTCAGTAGGCTTTAATTTGCTATTGAAATGAACTCTAACACATTTTAGGTGATGTATAGGTGCATTATAGACTTATTTTCATAATTTTTAGGATACAATTTGGTTGGTTCTTATTCTCTCTATTTTGTAATACTAAAATAAATATATTTAACAAAATAAAATATAATAAGATAAAACAAAAAAATTTTACATCAAAGATAGACAAGCAAGTGAAAAGTAGGAAAAGAGGCCATGAGAAGTCAGAATCCTAGACCCACGTATTCACATAATCTCTATCAATACATCATGTAGATTTCTAATGATGTTTCTGACATAGCACTTTATAGCTTATCTCTGGAAATAAGTCTATGTACAGTGTTTAGATTATATGTACTAATCTTGGAAAATCCATCTGTGGCAGGGAATATTCAAATGCATCATTAATATGAATTCTAGCTTTAATCTGCCTTACAAATTAATTTGCCATTATTCTAACTAACAATAAAAACATCATATCTAAAGTAATTAAGATTAATCCTACATGATTACCTGCAGAAACATAAGGTGTGCAGCTTCTAATCACAGCTATATATACCTCCCTGGGTTTATTCATTATAGAGTAAGTAATGGATATGTAATAGAGATTAAGATGACATTAACTTATTAAACACTTGTAAATTAGTTTGGGGGATCATGAAAATGTAATAAAGGCCTTAGGCTATAGAATCTAGAAGACTATCTGTATTCACAGGTCATAATATTACACAAGAAAATGCCATCATTTATCAAATGTCTTTGAGAATGTCAAAAACTTGAAAATTATGAATTAACTCACATGAAAGAGAATTATTTTTATTTAGTTTATGGACTTAGAAAATGTGGCATCACTAATAAGAAACCTAATTTATTTCTTGTCACATTATATATGCCTCATTGTCATAGTCAGGTATATGTTTAAACCTTAGCCACTGCAAGTTTAGCATCATCTGATTCATAAATCACCATGGAAGGTAAATCCAGGCCATTTGTGAATTTCAGTTTGATGAGAATCACCACTACCAATGACATAAAGGGACCTCAGCTTTCCCTTTAGTACTTTTAATTTGGTTACCAAGTCTATTGGAGGCAACCATGCCCACTGATATTTTCTTATTATCCTCATGACATCTTTTTATTACATCTATCCCTTAGCCTATATGAGTTTTAATAAAATGAAGTGATAACAGCCGCTGGAGTGTACTACAAGGCAGTTGAGTTAGAGCTGACTCAGTGGCAATTTACCAATCACAGTGCTGAGCTATTTCATACCATTAGCTTTCTAATAAAAATACTTTGCTGTTGAGAAGTAGGTCAGGGGAAGGCTCATAAATGAACAGACAGAAAAAGATAAAAAACAAGAAAAGTGGATATACTAAAACCTGTTGAATAAAACACATTAAGAACTCTAACAGCTACATCTCAATAATGCTGCTTTTAAAAAGCAGAGAAGAGACAGGCGAGTGTTCTGTCTGCAGGGTCTTTAAAGCTGGAATACCATAAGGAAGCAATTGGGGTAAGTATCTCACACAATTTAAGTTCTTTCATTCAATATTTGAACTATATGGATCACCACACGAATATTCAGGTTTGAAAATATAGTTTCATACCATTGCTTTAAATTCTCAACTAACAGCTCTTTTTAGATTATTTTGTATGCAGTGAATAAAATATACAATATTAAGTATTATTGTAACTATTTTGTGTGGTGTATAAAAGAAATTACAAATATGAGAATACCATGCAAAGTATTCCCTATGCCTCCCTGTTTTAGTTGGACTGATTATTTTCTCTCATTTATGTTTTTCAATAATTAATGGGCTGCATTGACCATAAATATTTATAAAACATTTTCTAAGGCATATATTTAATTCATTCATTCATTATATTTGACATGAACCAATAAAACAAACCTATCTGATAAAATTGACAGCCAAAAATTTATAATGTAAATTAATTAAAATTATTCTAATGTTTCAAATTAAGGAAGCAACTATGGCACCAAATATTTAGTGCTTTATTTGCATTTCCTTTGAACCAGGATAAGCTAACTTTTAAATTTCCTACAGTTTTAATATAAGGAAAAACTGTGTTTGCTTAGAAATCACATTCAAAAATTAACTTAATGATGATTGAAATGACTAGCAATGACAGATAGAAAACTCTCAAATAATGCTCGTACTTTGCTGTATTAGGTTGAAAATTGAGGCTTAAAACTAATTAGTTGTTTCAAAAGATGAGAAGTATGAAACATTATATTACATAGAAGCCTTGATGACAGTTTAAAAAGTTGTCCAACCTAAGTTTTTTTTTTTCTCTAGATGACTCAGTATTTGTTTATTCATTTCTTTAAAATGGGTCTGGAGCCATAGCTTCCTGGTTAAGAACCTGTTCATTTAAAGCCATTAAAAGTGAAGACATAAGTTGTGTGGTGATCTTGTTGGTTATGACCATAAAGGCAATAAGGCTTTATAAAGTTGTGTTTCTTTTAAAGGGGATTATTTTGCAAGTGGTTTGAAGTTTTAAACAAACATTTCTACATTTAAAAAACTGTGCATTTAAAAAACTGTGAACAACTAATGCCCTCATAGAAATAGTATGCACTTAGTCCTTGGCATTACTGTGTAATTTTATATGCCATCAAATGAGTAGTGTCTTAGTGTTACTATTGCTGGGATGAAACATCATAGCTAAAGCAACTTGGAGAGGAAAGGGTATATTTGGCTTAAATTTCCACATTGTGATCCATTACCAAATGAAGTCAGGACAGGAATTCAAACAGAGCCAAAAACTTGGAGCCAACAGGAATAGCAGAGGCCATAGAGGAATGCTAATTACGGGCTTGCTCCTCATGGTTTGCTCAGTCTGCCTTCTTAGAGAACCTTACGAAAGCTCAAAGAACACATCGCACCTCACACAATAATAGTAGGAGATTTCAACACTCCACTATCATCAATGGACAGATCTTGGAATCACAAACTAAACAGAGACACAGTGAAACTAACAGAGGTA
>JAPYYD010007446.1:0-10272 GCA_028551405.1 Uromys caudimaculatus
AAAAAAAAAAAAAAAAAAAAAAAAAAAGAACGAACATGGTATATACTCACTAATAAGTGGATATTAGCCAAAACTTTTGGAATACCCAAGTTTCACTTTATAGTAACTGCTGGACTGAGAGTGAGGTCCCAGATGGAGGAGTTGGAGAAGGGACTGAAGGAGTTGAGAGAGTCTGCAGCCCCATGAATGGAGCAACAGTGTCAACTGGTCTGACCCCCCCCCCCAGTCTCCTGGAAGCTGGACCACCAACCAATGAATACACATGAAGGGACCCATGGTTCGGACCACATATGTGGCAGAGGAGGGCCTTGTTGGCCATCAGGGGGAGGAGAGGCCCCAGTAAAGGGAAATGTCAAGGTGGAAATATGGGAGTAGTCAGGCGGGTGGGTTGGAGGTAGAATTCCCTCATAGAGATGGGGTAGGGGGAAGGGATAGGTGGTCTCCAAAGAGGAGACCTAGAAAGGGGGAACCATTGGAAATGTAAATAAAGTATCAAAAAAATAAAAAATGAAAATAAATAAAAAATAATAATAAATAAAAAAATAAGGACAAAATTAGAAAAAATAAAAAAAAAGAAAAAGTGATTAATTTAAATTAAGATTATAGCAGGAAGCTTATTTTAATATTCGCTATTACAATTACCTCTTATTGTTATATGATTGCTTTTTCTTTTTATCTTTTACCCTTGTCTCTTCTGTCTAGAATCTTCTCTGTAGACTGAAGATCCACTATCAAAATCTCAATTTACCCAAGTGTCTAAAACAAAAAGATATTTGGGATGATTTTTCTTCTGTGATTAAGAACCTTGTGAATTCAACTAGAGAAGAAGCCTAATTTCTCATTTGAATCACTTGCAGCTATTCCATTTTCACAGAAAAGGGATCACATCAAATTAACATTAGAGCAGGAGGCTTATTTTAATGTCCTTCTCTATAATTACCTTTAATTGTATGCCTTCCTTGTTGCCTTTCCTTGTTGGTTTTGTGTTGTTGTTTGTTTCTATCTTAGCCTTGTTTCTTCTCTACAGATTGAAGACCCCAAGTATCAAGAGCTGAGTTTCCACAGTTAACTGCCTTAGCAGTCTACCTAACTTTGGTAACAGCCAATCAGCTGCTACTAAGTACAGAAGCCTGCTGAGAACAATCTTAAAGGATAAGCAGTTGGAATTTCCAACTGACTGCACCTATCAAGAGTATCAGAAATTTTCTGTGAAAAGTTATGAGAAGAAGTAGTTCTCCAAACCTATAATTCTTAATATAATATCTACTTTAGAGTGTTCAGATGCTTATTGAGTGAGGAAAAACATAACAGCCAAAAGGTCATTCTGTCTCTATATATTAAAGCTAAAGGCAGCCATCAGAGAGAGCTTCATATCTGTTTGGAAAGAAAAATTGGCCTAAAAACTAATGACTTGAAAAGTTATGAGAAGTAGTAGTTCTCCAAACCTATAATTCTTAATATAATATTTACTTTAGAGTGTTCAGATGCTTATTGAGTGAGGAAAAACATAACAGCCAAAAGGTCATTCTGTCTCTATATATTAAAGCTAAAGGCAACCATCAGAGAGAGCTTCATATCTGTTTTGAAAGAAAAATAGGCCTAAAAACTAATGACTCGCAAATGAACTTATTGAAAGAAAAACAAGCAAGCACACAGGTGCAAAGGACTTGGAAGAGCTGTGCAAGCACAGAATTTTCCATTTTCTCCCATATTCGTCGTTGTGTAGATGCTCTTTGTAGGGTTGCAGACTCACTAAGGGTTCCCAGCATAAATCCAAATGAGTTCCTCAGTACCAAATAGTTGTAAATGGGCACAAAGCTTACAAGTAATGTTGCAAGGATGCTAGTCAATCTCATTTTATAATCATGCTTTATTTCAAAAGAACTGTCACATGGCCATGTAAAACCTGTTTCCAAAAATATCACAGAAGTAAACTGCTCTCAGTTTAATGTGTTCCTGAAAAGATCCTGTGTAAGAAATACTCTTTTCTCTCCCCTGGTGAACTTGAATAAATGAAGTTAGTACTCACCCTGAAAGAAAGTACAGCACACAACAAACTATCTCTACTAGAAATAACTCAGTCCCAGATACTGGAGACTCCCTTCTGTTTTATGCTGTCTCTTACACTAGAAGGTGGTAAGCATTTTCCAGATAGAGTCTCTCACTGAAACTGGAGCTCACAGAATGAGGATACTGGGAGGCTAATAGGACCCAGGAATGTGCCTGTGGCTGCCTCCCCAGTGACCTATTATAATGGTGCTGGAGACCTGAACTCAAGTCCTTTTGCTTGTCTGACAAGTATTCTGTGGAATGAATGATTTCCCAACCCACTCAACCCCATTACTCAGTTCTCAGAGAAAATGTCTTTTTATAAAAATGAAACAAAATTATACCATTTCATGCCTACAAATAATAATGATTCTTGTATACCTACTCAGTGACTGCTTCTGTTTCCTCAGTTGTGTTATTCATAAAATTTCCTGTGGTTGTAGGAAACAAGATCCCATAAAATCCATACTTTGTTGCTGGTTGGTGGGTAGTCATGTATGACTTAAGGTCAGGGATGCATCCTGGAAATGTGTCCTTAGGGGACTTCATCTTGTGCAAACATCACAGAGTACTTGCACAAACTTACATTGTATAAGGCAGTTAATTGTTCCATGTGGCAACTTGATGTAATTAAGATAGAGGATATGCACAAACTGATTTAGACTGCTGGGGCATATTGCAGCCTCCTATTACACAATAAACTTTCATTTCTAAGTAGGAATACACACTAATAGAACAGTAAAAGGTTATAATGTAGTAATTACATAAACCAGATGCATAATCATCTGTTGTGACCAGTAATTATTACATTGTATCCATAATTGTAGGTGCTGTCCTTTATTTGGATGGTAACCTGGAAGGTTTGATTACACCAACATCATCACCAACATGAGCAATATATAGTGGTATGATATTATCACAACGATGAAATAAGTAGCCTATAAGAATCTTCGGTCTCATTTTAATCCTATTATAATTATCATACAGTTTATTATAAATGTAAATACAGGACACTGTAATCCACACAGTTCATCATTGAGTGTGACATTGAAAAGAGTTCTGTGTCTACACTTTTCAAGTATTTAAATCTGTAAGCAAATCATTTCCCTCCTTCTAATCAGTTTTTCAATTTTTCCTTTGTACCTAACTAGTTAAAGAAGCAATTAGTTTTGTTTCTCGTATTCTAGACTTTGACGATTGGACAGCGTTCTCTGATGTTTTATAATAGTGATATATATTTTTTTTTCTTTTTTAAAAAATTAAATTTTTAACTAATTCACATTATATCCCACTCACTGCTTTCCTCCTGGTCACCCCCACCTTCACCCCCAACCCTCATTCCCCCCACTTCAGTTGTTCAGGACCCACATGAAGACTAAGCTGCACATCTGCTACATTTGTACGGGGAGGCTTAGAGCAAGCAGATGTATGTGCTTTGGTTGGTGGTTCAGGCTCTGAAAGCCCCAAATGTCCAGGTTAGCTGACTCTGTTGGTCTTCCTATGGAATTCCTATACCCTCCAGGGGCTGCAATCCTTCCAAGCAAATGATCCCAAGAAACAAGGTGGAGTAGAAATTCTAGTAACCAATGAAATAGACTTTCAACTAAAAGTTATCAATAAAGATGGGGAAGGACACTACATTCTCATCAAAGGATGAACTCTCAGTTCTGAACACCTAGGACCTAAATGCAAGGGCAGCCACATTTGTAAAAGAAACATTACTAAAGTGTAAAGCATGCCGGGAGCCAATAGAAATAAGAATTTTCTTTGGCTTAGCTAATGCCATTTTGTAGTAGCTATGGGCCTAAGGTAGCTTGGGCCTATGTTTTTGTTTCCTAAGTGATGACGAGTTCTTTCCCAGAGAATAGGTGACACCTTTATGGTTAGGGGTTAGCAGAAAACAGATAGTTGCCTTGGTAAGATGTCCTGTTGGCTAGGAGTCTGTAACTCCTTGAAATTTCCCAGCCCCTGTTGCTTTGTGTAAGCCTTGGTTACTTTGTTTAAACTTCCTTCTCTTTTTCCTATATATTACTGGTGAGAAATAAAAATTTTTGGAGCTTGATCAGACACCTGTCTTGCTCTCATTCCTTTGTCTCTTGTCTCCTCATTCATCCTCCCTTCCTTAGGTCTATGTTGAAGACTCTGCAGGCCGGGGCAAAAGTACACATTGAACCCACAAAATAATAGGGGGAGACTTCAACACACCACTCTCACCATTGGACAGGTCATTGAAACAGAAACTAAACAGAGAGACAGTAAAACTAATAGAACTTATGAACTGAATGGATTTAACAGGTATCTATAGAACATTTCACCTTAAAACAAGAGAATATGCCTTCTTCTCAGCACCTCATGACACTTTCTCCAAAACTGACCATATAATCAGACACAAAACAAGCCTAAACCAATAGAGGAAGATTGACATAATCCCATGCACCCTATCACATCACCAAGGACTAAGGGTGGTCTTCAACAGCAACAAAAACAACAAAGAAGCCCACATACACATGGAAACTGAACAACTCTCTACTCAATGATAATTTGTCAGGAAGGAAATAAAGAAAGAAATTGAAGACTTTTTAGAATTTAGCAAAAAGGAAGGCACAACATACCAAAACTTTTAGGGCACAATGAAAGCAGTGCTATGAAGTAAACTCACAGCTCTGAGTGCCTCCATAAAGAAATTGGAAAGAGCATACACTAGCAGCTTACAGCACATCTGAAAGTTCTAGAATGAAAAGAAGCAAATACACCCAAGAAGAACAGATGGCAGGAAATAATCAAAATCAGGACTAAAATCAACCAAGTAGAAACAAAAAGAAATATACAAAAAATCAACAAAACCAGGAGCTGCTTCTTTGAGAAAATCAACAAGATAAGATAAACCCTTAGCCAGACTAACCAGAGGGCACAGAGCCAATATGCAAATTAACAAAATCAGAAATGAAAAGGGATCTGGGGTGGGAGACCTGTGCCTGGGCCACCAGGGTTCCATAGCCGACTAGCACCAGGAAAAAGCTACCCTCCCAGGAGCATGGAAACGCCATGAGTGGAATTAAGACGAGCACCACTGCTCACTGGGACCCACCCAGAACCTGCCAGACACAGGGACTGAGGTAAAATTGGGCATAGGAACCTTTCAGTTCTATCTGTGGTGGGAGACCAATGCCTGGGCCACCAGGGTTCCATAGCTAAGTACCGCAAAAATAAAGTTACCCTCCCAGGAGTGTGGAAAAGCCTCGACTGAGGATAAGACAAGCACCACTTTACCGGGACCTGGGGACCTTAGCCTAGGCCACAGGGCTCCAGGAGAGAGCTGGTATCCCAGGAGTGCTGACACACCTTCCAGCATAGGCAAGATCACCACTTCTGTTCCAACTCACTGGATCAAGAAGGACCATTGCAGAGCCATCAGGACATAGGAACCAAGGGACAGTTGGGGACAAGATCCTTCTGATTTCTGTCTGCACCCCAGAGCGAACCCTGTGCCACACCTCTCCAAACCCAAACACCTCTCAGAGAGAGCTGGTCTTCAAGGAGTATTGACACAGAGGCCTGCAGGAGGGGCAAGCCACAACCAGACAGAGTAAGATCAGCTAACATCAGAATTAACAAGATGGCAAAAGGCAAGGGCAAGAACATAAGAAACAGAAACCAAGAGTACTTGGTACCATTAGAACCCAGCTCTCCCACCACAGCAAGCCTGGATACCCCAACATAACAGAAAAGCAAGACTCAGATTTAAAATCATTTCTCATGATGATGATAGAAGACTGTAAGAAAGAAATGAATAACACCCTTAAAGAAATACAAGAGAACAGAGATAAACAACTAGAAGCCTTTAAAGAGGAAATACAAAAATTCATTAAAGAATTACAGGAAAACACAATCAAACAGGCAGATTTTCAAGAAAACACAATCAAAAAGACAAAGGAAATGAACAAAACTATCCAGGAGCTAAAAATAGAAATAGAAACAATAAAGAAATCACAAAGGGAGACAACCCCGGAGTTAGAAAACCTAGGAAAGAGATCAGGAGTCATAGATGGAAGCATCACCAACAGAATACAAGAGATAGAAGAGAGAATCTCAGAAGCAGAAGATACCAGAGACAACATTGACACAACAGTAAAAGAACATACAAAATGCAAAAAGCTCCTAACCCAAAACATCCATGAAATCCAGGACACAATGAGAAGACAGAACCTAAGGATAATAGGTATCAAAGAGAGTGAAGATTCCCAACTTAAAGGACCAGTAAAGATCTTCAACAAAATTATAGAGGAAAACTTCCCTAACTTAAAAAAGAGATAAACATAAATATACAAGAACCTTACAGAACTCCAAAAAGATTGGACCAGAAAAGAAATTTGTCCCATCACGTTATAGTGAAAACAGCAAATACACAAAACAAGGAAATAATATTAAAAGCAGTAAGGGAAAAAGGTCAAGTAACATATAAAGGCATATCTATCAGAATTACACCAGACATCTCACCAGAGACTAAGAAAGCTAGAAGATCCTGGGCAGAACTCATACAAACCCTAAGAGAACACAACTGCCAGCCTAGGCTGCTATACCCAGCAAAACTCTCAATTAACATAGATGGTGAAACCAAAATATTCTATAACAAAGCCAAATTTACACAATATGTTTCCACAAACACAGCCCTACAAAGGATAATAGATGGTAAATGTCAACTCAAGGAGGGAAACCACACCCTAGAAAAAGCAAGAAAGTAATCTTTCAACAAACTGAAAAGAAGATAGCCACACAAACCTAAAAGTTACATCGAAAATAACAGGAACCAACAATCACTATTCCTTAATATCTCTTAACATCAATGGACTCAATTCCCCAATAAAAAGACATAGACCGACAAACTGGATCAATAAAGAGGACCCAGCATTTTGCTGCATTCAAGAAACACATCTCTGTGATAAAGACAAACACTACCTCAGAGTAAAGGGCTGGAAAACAATTTCCCAGGCAAATGGTCCCAAGAAACAGGCTGGAGTAGCCATTGTAATATCGGATAAAATCGGCTTTCACCCAAAAGTCATCAAAAAAGATAAAGAAGGACATGTCATACTCATCAAAGGAAAAATCTACCAAGAAAAACTCTCAATTCTGAACATCTATACTACAAATGCAAGGGCACCCACATTCATAAAATAAACTTTACTAAAGCTCAAAGCAACTCACACAATAATAGTAGGAGAGTTCAACACCCCATTATCATCAATGGACAGACCTTAGAATCACCAGCTAAACAGGGACACAGTGAACCTAACAGATGTTATGAACCACATGGATTTAACAGATATCTATAGAACATTTCATCCTATATTAAAAGAATATACCTTCTTCTCAGCCCCTCATGGTACCTTCTCCAAAATTGACCATATAATCAAATCAAACCATATAACCATCATATAACCAAAACAAACCTCCACAGATATAAGAAGATTGAAATAATCCCATGCTTCCTATCAGATCACTATGGATTAAGGTTGGTCTTCGGTGGCAACAATAACAACAGAAAGCCCACATACACATGGAAGCTGAACAATGCTCTACTCAGTGACAACTTGGTCAAGGAAAAAATAAAGAAAGAAATTAAAGACTTCCTAGAATTCAATTAAAATGAAAGCAAAACATACCCAAACTTACGGGACACAATGAAAGCAGTGTTAAGAGGAAAACTCATAGCTTTGAGTGAGTCCAAAAAGAAACTAGAGAAAGCATACACTAGCAGCTTAACAGCACACCTGAAAGCTCTAGAACAAAAAGAAGCTAATGCATCCAGAAGGAGTAGAAGGCAGGAAATAATCAAACTGAGGACTGAAATCAACCAAGTAGAAACAAAAAGAACTATACAAAGAATCAACAAAACCAGGAGTTGGTTCTTTGAGAAAATCAACAAGATAGATAAACCCTTAGCCAGACTAACCAGAGGGCACAGAGACAGAATCCAAATTAACAAAATTAGAAATGAAAAGGGAAACATAACAATAGATTCTGAGGAAATTAAAAAAATCATCAGATCCTACTACGAAAGCCTGTACTCAACAAAACTACAAAATCTGGATGAAATGAACAATTTTCTAGACAGTTATCAAATACCAAAGTTAAGTCAGGATCAGATAAACCATCTAAACAGTACCAAAGAACCTAAAGAACAGCCTAAAGAAATGGAGACAGTCATTAAAAGTCTCCAAACCAAAAAAAAAAGCCCAGAACCAGATGGGTTGACTGCAGAATTCTATCAGATCTTCAAAGAAGACCTAGTACCAATACTCTTCAATCTATTCCACAAAAGAGAAACAGAAGGAACACTACCCAATTCCTTCTATGAGGCCACAATTACACTGATACCAAGACCTCACAAAGACACAACAAAGAAAGAAAACTTTAGACCAATTTCCCTTATGAATATCAATGCAAAAATACTCAATAAATTCTCGCAAACTGAATCCAAGAAAACATCAAAACGATCATTCATCATGATCAAGTAGACTTCATCCCAGGGATGCACGGATGGTTCAATACCAGGAAATCCATCAATGTAATCCACTATGTAAACAAACTCAAGGGAAAAAACCACATGGTCATTTCATTAGATGCTGAAAAAGCATTTGACAAAATTTAACAACCCAAAAAGTCTTGGAAAGATCAGGAATTCAAGGACCATACCTAAACAAAGTAAAAGCAATATACAACAAACCAGTAGCCAACATCAAACTAAATGGAGAGAAACTCAAAGCAATCCCACTAAAATCAGGGACTAGACAAGGCTGCCCTCTCTCTCCCTATCTATTCAATATAGTAATTGAAGTTCTAGCTAGAGCAATTAGACAACAAAAGGAGGTCAACGGGATACAAATTGGAAAGGAAGAACACAAAATTTCACTATGTGCAGATGATATACTTAAGTGACCCGAAAAACTGCACCAGAGAACTCCTGCAGCTGATAAACAACTTCAGCAAAGTGGCCAGATATAAAATTAACTCAAACAAATCAGTAGACTTCCTATACTCAATGGATAAACAGGCTGAGAAAGAAATTAGGGAAATGACACCTTTCACATTTGTCACAAACAATATAAAGTATCTTGGTGTGACTCTAACCAAGCAAGTGAAAGATCTGTATGACAAGAACTTCACGTCTCTGAAGAAAGAAATCAAAGAAGACCTTAGAAGATGGAAAGATCTCCCATGGTCACGGACTGGGAGGATTAATATAGTAAAAATGGCCATCTTGCCAAAAGCAATCTACAGATTTAATGCAATCCCCATCAAAATCCAACTCAATTCTTCATAGACTTAGAAAGAACAATTCTCAAATTCATTTGAAGCAACAAAAAAACCCAGGATAGCAAAAGCTATTCACAACAACCAAAGAACTTCTGGGGGAATCAGCATTCCTGATCTCAAGCTGTACTACAGAGCAGTAGTGATAAAAACTGCATGGTATTGGTACAGTGACAGGCAGATAGATCAATGGAATAGAATTGAAGAGCCAGAAATGAACACTTATGGTCACTTGATTTTCAACAAAGGAGCTAAAACCACCCAGTGGAAAAAAGACAGAATTTTCAACAAATGGTGCTGGTTCAACTGGTGGTCTACATGTAGAAGAATGAGAATTGATCCATTCCTTTCTCCCTGTACAAAGCTCAAATCCAAGTGGATCAGGGACCTCGACATAAAACCAGATACACTGAATCTAATAGAAGAGAAAGTGGGGAAAAATCTCGACCACCTGGGCACAGGGGAAAAGTTCCTGAACAGAACACCAGTGGCTTATGCTCTAAGATCAAGAATCGACAAATCAAAGAATCATGAAATTACAAAGCTTCTAAAAGGCAAAGGACACTGTCAATAGGACAAAACAGCAATCAACAGATTGGGAAAAGATCTTAACCAATCCTACGTCCGATAGAGGACTAATATCCAATATATACAAAGAACTCAAGAAGTTAGACTCCAGAAAACCAAATAACCCTATCAAAAAATGGGGAACAGAGCTAAACAGAGAATTCTCTACTGAGGAAATTCACAGGGCTGAGAAGCACCTAAAGAAATGCTCAACATCCTTAGTCATCAGGGAAATGCAAATCAAAACAAGTTTGAGATTCCACCTCCCACCAGTCAGAATGGCTAAGATCAAAAACTCAGGTGACAGCAGATGCTGGCAAGGATGTGGAGAAAGAGGAACAC
>JAPYYD010007447.1:0-10272 GCA_028551405.1 Uromys caudimaculatus
GGACCCTCAGAAAAATGGACATAATACTACCTGAGGACCCAGCTATACCTCTCCTGTGTATATACCCAGAAGATGCCCCAACATGTAACAAAGATACATGCTCCACTATGTTCATAGCAGCCATAATTATAAAGATTTTGTAAATAAAATAAATCTGACCTTTCCCCAACCATTCAGAGATTAGTCAAAACAGACTTCTTCCTAATGTTCTCACAGCACCCATATTACCCAAGTACCCACTGAATTTTTGAAGAATAAAGGTCTGTTGCTTCACTATATCCATTTTCAAATCTATACATCTAGAACATTTTGTTACTGTTTGAGATAGCCTGAAAGAAAGGTGTTTGGAATCTGTCCAGTGATGTGATTGTAAACAAGAAAGTGCTGAGCCTGGCAGTGGTGGCGCACGCCTTTAATCCCAGCACTTGGGAGGCAGAGACAGGCAGATTTCTGAGTTCGAGGCCAGCCTGGTCTACAGAGTGAGTTCCAGGACAGCCAGGGCTACACAGAGAAACCCTGTCTTGAAAAAAAACCAAAAAACAAAAGGAAACAAAACAAACAAACAACAAAAAAACAAGAAAGTGCTGAAAAAATTAAATTAAATTTCTACAGAGCTGACTATGAATTGATGTCATAGGCATAACTACTGCCCTGGAAATGGGGGACCGACTCACAGATCTGTGTGAAAGTGAGAATTACTAATGATAGAAAAAAACCTATACAAATGTGAAAATACTACTGGATGTAATACGCCCATGTTGCAAAGATAGCTTTGTGTTTGCCCATCACATTGGTTTACTGGGATAGAAGCAAAGAATAAATCCTTCACAAAAATCTGTCACAAACGCAAGGTCAAAATATACTGAATTTGGAAATATAAACTTAAATCAAAACATACTTCAAACACTAGAAATCAACACTGATAAGAGGTAGGCCTGACAATGACAAGTAAATTAATTCTTAAACAATTCAGTTACTTGAAGTCAGAGCATCAAAATATATGATAAAATCTGATTAAATTTCAGGGAGATTAACATGAACGTATTGCTAAGGCCAGAGTCTACAGCATTGTTTTGTTGGGCAGGTCCAGTAGGTTGAAGAACAGGTGAATAATACTGAATGAACAGCATCTAATTAACATTTTATAACATGCATACTTCAGTTGTCTAATACGTATTTCAAGCTCACACAAAAAATTCAAGAACAGACTACATGTAACATGAAAATGTACAAAATGAATATAAAATGTTATAAATTATAAATATACTCATTTTAGAAAAAAATAATTAAATATGAAGTCAATAGAAGAAATGTGGTTGAAATATTTCAAAATTATTGGTGATTAAAAGATACATATGCAATCAACATAAATATTATGGAGCCATTTTGAAGGCTAGAGGTGGGGGGTCAGTGCTACAAAATGGGCCTAGCATTTTGTGAAAATATATAGGAAGTCCTTATGTTTACTTTTAGCACTCGATTATTTTTTTTTAATAAAGCATATTATAAAGAAGAGGTGGAACATGGAGACTAAGAAATAAAATTATTGAGTTGAACCAAGATAGTGTAACAATAAACATGACAACTAAACACTGGAACAAAAACAATGAAATGTTTGAATTCAGATGCTAGTATGTCATGGCACATTAGGATGTAAACTATTAACCCTGCATGAGAGCTATCAGCATCCTGGACACTGACAGAAACAGATGATGAGGAAAGTGAGAAGCTTAGATTATCACGCTGCTGATGGATATGCAGCCGTCTCCTAAATTAAACAAACTCTAAAGTAACTACCATGATTTTACAAGGCCTGGCAATATAAAAGTGAGCTGAAATATTAATCTACACAAATCTTTGCATACCTACCTGTTGGCATAAGTACCAATATTTAGAAAATAGTTAAGGATTATACCTTTTTTTTTTAAAGCAGTGGTTGTAAGTTCTCTTCTTAATATCCATTGTATACCAGCATCTAATATAAAATGGTCAGCCCAAAATTACACAGCATGTAACATTTTATAGACTGAGTAGTTTACTTATGCACTTATAAATGTATATGTGTATATACTATGTATATGCATGCAACAAAAACTAATAAAATATAAAGGATATGAATTTCAAAGAGAGCCAGGAGGGGCTTATGGGAGGATTAAGATGGGGGAAATGGAAGAAGAAAAGTGATGTAATTATATTAGAATAACAATATTTTCTTTCTGGTTGTTCAGGACAGGGTGTCTCTGTATAACAGTTCTGGCTGTCCTGGAACTCACTATGTTAGCAGCTGGTCTTGAATGCACAGAAATATGGCTGCCTCCGCCTCCCAAGTGCTGGTTTTAAGACGTGCACCACCTTGTCTGGCTAGAAATAAATAATTTTTAAAAATTACTACAAAATGCTACAGCAACTTTAGTTGCATGACCATTTTGAAAACAACTATGAAGTCCTCATGTTGACAAAAGGGGAGACCATAATGTACTCAATACAATTCCTCCTCCTCCTCATCGATTAAAAGGAAGAAGTTCCCACTAAAATAATGAAGTATTTAGATGTTTTGGTAACTTTGCTGAATAATAGAAGTCTTGTAATAATCATAACATTTCCCTTAATGTACATGTTTTATTACATCTGAGAACATGCTACTTGAAATATTACTTTTCTGTTCAGGTCCATCCAATATTTTTTAATTAACTTTTAAAGTCAAGTTTTGATAATTTCTAATAAACAAAATATTAATATCAATGCCTACTTTCAATTTCTATACATTTTTTACTTTTTGACACTATTAAATGAAACATTTGTTCATATCACCTAATTTTCCTGAAGGTAAATTTATACACCTTTTATTAGGCTATAGGTCATGTGTAAATTAGATAAATCTGTTGTCATCTCAACCAATGCATTCAGGGATCTTTCCTCCTTTGTTGGCAGTGATAGGAATGCTAGCATGTTCTTCACTAGGTCCGTATTTTACTACAATATGTTATAATAAATTACTATAATTAGAATAATATAATGTTGTGGCATATTATAGCAAAATAATATGAAGTTTTTCTCTACTTGTAAAAAACTATATTCTCTTCAGATATTAATTTCCAGTTTCTGTATGATTAAATTCATATTTTTTCAGCATATATATATGTATATATATATATATATATATATATATACATACAAGTTTAACCAATTGTCAGATATTTACTATTGATATAGAACAATGGTTTTAGACATGACTAATTGGTAATTAAGAATTAATTGACTGTATAAATTTTCTACATAGTTAACCTTGGCACTCCTCATATTATTATTTTGATTCCTTTTTTGCCTGCTTGTTTTTGAAACTGTCTCTGCATGTCAAGCTGGACTGAAACCCGGGCAAGCATCATATATACAGTACTTACTACTCAGCCCTCCTACAAGTAAGAGTTATCATGGAAAACTTCATTTTACTTCTTTTTTTTTAAGCCACAAAAATTATTTCAAAAAGTACTTTAATTGTATTTCATCTGTTAAATCTGAATAAGTTTTTTGAATTTGTTTTAGCATACACTGTGATAGTTAACAAAGTACAAGCCATTTAAATATATTTATTCTTGCATTTCTCTTCAAAATAAAACAGGATAAGTAAGAAGAAGACACATTAAAGTCATAAAATCAGAACGTTAAATATTAAAATTACTGCAATCTTCACTTTTAAAAAGCATTAACTGAAATTAAAATAAGAATACAACCCTGAAAACTGTCACAGGAAGAGGTATGTTTGAAAGCATAATTTCAGACTTACTGCAGACATTGGTAATTTTATCATTTAATTCGTCCAGATATTCTTGTGACATATGTTTCTTTGGTTAACTGATCTTTATTTGTCCAAAATTTTGTATTCACAGAAGAAATTTGTAGAAAATTTTGGATGTCCTTATACCTCCTATTTTCACCATGAACAATTTATACCACAGTGGTGCAGTTCTTCCAACTCTCAACCCCTTACTCTGTTAGTGTCTCTAATTACTTTATAGAGGCATATCCCAGTCACAGGCTGTCCAATCCATGCTCTATGTGCAAGATTAAACTTTCTGTACTCATTGAAATATAATTTGATAGAAAATATTACTGACCCAAATCAGCCTGAATTAATAAGTAAATTATCTGGCTCACCGAATTAGGAATTAAAGCTCAGGTCTTGCCTTATTCATGCAGGAAGAATTGTTCAGCTTCTATCATCAAAAACAGTGTTATCTAAAACAATATCCTTGGGCATGTTATCAAATTTGAAGCATATAATTCTGAAATTGATGTTTTTACATTTTAGAAAAAAGTTCTACTTTCAGACTGTAAGTGATCATCGACATCAAGCACATATTTTATGATGAAGATGTCATAAAATTCAACAAACTTACTCGAGACCATATACAATCAGAAGTTTATTAAATCATGTATTCTGCAGTCATCTAGTCTAATTTTTATAAAACTTACCATAGAAAAACATTACAGTACCGAGTGAGATAAACAAGCCTCTATAGATTTTCATGTAGTGAACACAAGTATATACAGACACAACCATGGAATCTTACATACACCAAAACAACAACAAATAGTACTAAGGATTGAACTTTAGGTCTTTGTAAATATGTGCCTTTGAGCTACATCTATATTACTTGTATGTATTTTAAGATGGAAATTATTTGTGAAAATGGAATTTGTTCTCTAAAAGTTCAAAATTTATGTTACATACAACTTTTTAGACCAATAATCCAGTACAGAAAGCTGCTCCGTTTTATCAAGACCAACTCTACTCACTGTGCACATTAGTTATATTGGATGTAATAATGCACATTTGGAGAATTGGTCTGTGTTTTATTGGATGTTTAGCAACATCTTTGGTATCTACTAACACAGAAGATGCCAGTAAAACTCCCTCAAAATCAACTTCTGAAAATGCTTCCAAATAGCATCAGTGATCTTCTGTGGAACCAGCATGGATATATTTCAGAATCACTGCACAAAGGTTGGATGGATGGCTTCCTAAAACTTTCTGATACCACGGCCAAGGCAACTCTTATAAAAGAAAGCACAACTCCTAATCTTTCAAAAACAGTTCATCAATTAGATACTAAACATATGCCTATGTGAGCCTATGGAGGCCATTTTCATACAGAACGTCACAATGAGTTAAGGCTATGGCTTCTGCCCATCACATGGTCCTTCTGGTCATTCCTGCTTTTGTTGCAAGCTCTTATCTGAGATGTCAATGAAATCTATGGCTTCTGCCCATCACATGGTCCTTCATCATTCCTGCTTTTGTTGCAAGCTCTGAGATGTTGATGAACTCATAAGGAGGAAGGAAAGTCATTGATGACTGGAGGGTAGGAGCAAACACTAAGAAAAAGTGAGTACAAAACCATCTACCAAATTCAAGTTTTATGATATGACAATAAGATTTTGCTACTAATAATCTGTAAAAAATAATATATATAAATAAAGAAATATTGTGAAAGCATTTGGTCATCATATGTGTATGATGAATATAAGACAAATAGCTTGGGTATTAGAAAGTTATAAAATGCCTGTCAAGTATTTCACTTTAAAACTATCTCATTAATTTTCACTCTATGCCTACAGGGTAGGCAGTAATAATTACTGTTTCTGTTTCCAAGATGAACAAACTTGGTCACACTGAGGTTAATTACTTACACAAGTTTAATTTAGGAGTCAGTTATAGAAATGGGAATAAGATGACAGTCATAGAATTCCAACTTATAAAATTATACATTTAACTCAACAGCAGTACTATTCAAAAACTGGATATTTTCATTATTTTATGAGTAATTAAACTTACTACATGTTCTAATGCTATATTTGTTCTCAATGTAAGATTTTATACATTTATCAGTTTAACAGAACCTCACTGAATGGGCATTTAGAAGGTATCATTACCATAAATAAATCTGTGATTTAATTTCCAAATTTGCCTTGCCTTTATCAGTGGAAAAACCCCCACACATTTATCATGACAGTTTCATATAGGTATTCATGGATTCAAATTTTGGAATGTTGTAAACATAGAACTTCTCTCTCTGTTTCTACATGAGTACTTTGTGTTTAGTGGATGACTCTACATATAATGTGTTCCAAAGATAGGTTTTATCCTTTGACAAAGGAAAGCATGAACAAGAAAATATTATATCCTTTAGTGCATGCTAATGTATTTTTTCAGCACTGAATAACATATTGATGCTATTAGGTTGATATTTGGCTTTCAGTAGATGTGGAGTATAAATCAACTACTATAATAATAACAATCTCCTTGGGACTAGAGTGTGGCTCATTTGTCATAAAACCTTGATGCTTTTTGAGAGGACCACAGTTGGCTTCTTAGTGGCCATGTTGGATGCTACACAACCACCTTTACCTCCAGCTCTAGGGAATCTGGCACCCTCTTCTTTTTGGAGGGGTACATGCATGCATAGTAGTGGACCTTCCCTCATGCTGATACAGATACAAACTTAAAAGTTATAAAATCATTATAATCATTATCATCACAATAATAATAATAATTTTATAATAATAATAATCACTATCCTTACATCACGAAAGACATAACCATTTCATGGACCAAATTTCAAACATTGGATTCCTGTTTTTGCCTCTGCCAATAAATATCTGATACCATTAGTTCAGGTGGCATTGAGACTAGATACCAAATAATGGCAAAAAAAAAAATTTAATGGATTGACTTCACTCGACCTTATGAAATTAAGTACTCAAAACACATAAAATGTTAGTTTGATCCAGTGAGCAGAAATTAATCTAATTTTCCTCAACTTTGTGAATTCTCAATGAAGTCAAATGGATTAAGAACAAATACTTATAACTTGTATCAAATGGATGAATTAGCTCAACAGCTTACATCCAATTAATATTTTATTGATATATTACTGATTATAATTCTGCTTATTAGCAGAGGGACAATATTATATTAACTATATGTTTCAGCTTTGGTGTAGACAAATATAACCAACACAATGTAATATAAGCTTTCTGAACAGAGGTAAGGTCTTTTAAATTATATCATAGTCAATTAAGAATTGTACCTAATATAAAGTGTTCAGTGAATGAATGCATGATGTTAGTCAGGCGATGGAGGCATTCTCTTTAATCCTAGCACACACAGGGAAGGCAGGCAGATCACTGAGTTAAAGGACAACCTGGTCTACAGGATGGGTTCTAGGTCAGCCAGGAATAATACACAGAGAAACCCTGTCTTAGATAACAGCAACAACAACAACAACAAAGCCAACAATAAAACAATATAAAACATAGAAAATAACCTATGATTTTAAGATTACAAAGTGTTGATATAAAATGCTATTTTAATTGTTTTATATTAATCATTTTAATCTCTCAGAATTTCTACCCCTCACATGATGTCTTCATACTTTACAAATCCAACATCAGTTTTTGAAGGAAATGAATGTAATAAAATACCACTACTGTTATTTAGTATGATTGTAGGAAGAAATGATAAACAGGAATTGTCTTTTCATACTTTAATTTTTTAATGTGGGAGACAGTATAATAAGAGAGGCTAATGTGTTAAAATAGTCTTAGAAAGAAGGATCAACGATTAAGCTACAAGAGAAAGATTAGGTGGCAGAAGAAAGCCTCCAAGGACAAAGTGGTTTAAAGCAATAATTGCTGAACATGACTTCAAATATAGTAAACGCCTTCTTAGGATTCATCTTAGAGAGATAAATCCTCCTTCCCTAACCTTCTTATGTAACTCCCAAAAACCTCATTTGATGATAAATTTTGCCAATAGAGAGGGCTCGCCACCATATTTATAAAACTTACATATTTAGTCTTCCCATGCTACAATAACAAATTTTCAATAGCAAGCAACATAAAATGTTAGAGTTTGAAACAGCAATTCTATCGAAATCCCAACATGATCATATGTGGGACTTTGTTTTTATTTCATTCAGACTAAATAATTAAAAAAGAAAAGATACAAATCACCAAAAAATCTGTTTAAAATAACCAAGAGTATGTTGTGCTTATTGGGTGAAAATGAAGATTTAGAAGGCGGGACTTGAACTGACAAACTCAGAATTTGTGCTAATGATAATATGTAGTTCCCGTTACAATGGAAACCCAAGAACTGAAGGAAATCAGAGCGAACAAATACCTGAAAGTGAAAGTCTCTTTCAAAGTGGAGAGGCGTCCATTCTGGGAACTGTGAATCGTGAGGAAAGCAGCTGAGCTGTTCCCAGAACTGTGAGTTCTGTCTCCATGCTGCTTTATTTAAAAGTCAGCATCCCAGGCACTAACACAAAATCTGCTGCAACCTACAACTTGCTTTCACACGCACTCTCTGACATGGAGCAGGGAACAGAATAACACTGGGAGGGAGAAGCAGAGTTAAAATGCTCAGATATTTACAGATCATTCATTCATGAAAGTGCAGGCAGGAATCTCAAAAGAAGGCCTTCTAATGCCTTGCTCAGAAGTTTGAAAGAGACCCCACACTGATAGAATAAGAAGACATCCAGAGACCATCACAGTGACTCCAGTTCCTGGATATTACTCTGAAAGCGGGGGAGAAAATAAACAAATTTGGCCTTGTGAATTCGCTCAATATGCTGGTTTGATTGCTTAGATACAGTGAGAACCATTTTGCTCACATTCTTGGCCTGATCACGCTTAGTCCTTATTTTATCACCAACTATGCAAAAACATGGGACCCTTGTTTCTACATAGAATATAGGTACTTGAAAAAATAATTTGACTATAAGAGTAGATTTCCTAAATATATACATCAGGTGACTAATGTTATATCAGGTCTTACTGTGCAGCTGAAGACCTTAGTAAATTTCACCATCAATACCTTTATTTTTTAAAATTGTTTTATCTGTTTACATTCCAAATGTTGCCCCCCTTCCCAGTCCTCCTTCCAAGAGTTCTTCACCCCCTCCTCCCTCCCCTTTGCCTCTGAGAGGGTGCTCCCCTATACCCCACCTTCCCAACCTCCACCTCCCAACTCACCCCTGACCCAATCTCCCAACCAACCCCCTCTTCCCTGCATCCCTCTTCCCTGGGATATCAAGTCTTTACAGGATTAGGCACATCCTCTCCCACAGAGGCCAGAGAAGGCAGTCCTCTGTTACATATGAGCCAGGAGGCCACACACAACTCATGTATGGTCTTTGGTTTGTGGCTTAGTCTTTCAGAGTTCCCAGGGGTCCGGGTTATGTTAAGAAATATCCTTAACATTCCCCGTCAAGGCCTCACTTGCCTGCTGCTTACTTCTGATGCACCTGAATGTTTTTGAAATCATCTCTCAGCACCACCTACTACCATTCTATTGTGCTTGTGTGGAGAAGATTTCTCAAAACATAGACTTAGACTTCAAATAACAAAATGTTAGTTTGGAAAAAATTCAGGTTAGTGGCATGTTGCAAACAAAAGGCAAAATTCAAGAGTTTCTTCCAAGTTCCTTCTACTATGCTTGAACAGTACAACTTCTTGATTCCTACTTATGCCATTGTATATGCATATTATATTAGAGTATTCAACATAATTTGTAATGTCTTTGTAATTTCTATAAATGAGTGATTTTTTCCTTTCATGAAAATACATTTTTCCTATATAATGTATTCTGATTATGGTTTTCCTCAGTCTGTTCCCTCCTACCCTGGCATCTAGATCCATTCCTTTTCTGTCTCCCATTAGAAAACAAATAGGCTTATATGAGAATATAATGTAATATAATATAATATAATATAATATAATATACTATAATATAATATAATATAATATAATATAATATAATATAATATAATATAACATATACAACAATTGAAAGCAAAGAAACAGAGATTGTGACAATATCTGATTTGACTTAAGTCTCACAGTGGGAGATGGAATCCAAACCAACACTGCTTGGGTGCCAGAGAACCAGAGACTAGATATCCCAGGGACCTCAAGCATGACCAAATACTGTTGAGATTTGGTCTTTTGTTATGTATTCTAAATGCTAAATATTGGCTCACAAAGTCTGGTTGTCCCCAAGGGAGAGGAGATCCTCACATATACCAAGTGATGCTATGTAACCTAAAAATATTGGTTCATATTTTCAAGTTCCATCCATTTACCTGCGAATTTCATGAAGTCATTGTTTTTAATAGCTGAGTAGTATTCCACTGTGTAAATTTTATTGAGTATTTTTGCATCAATATTCATAAGGGAAATTGGTCTGAAGTTTTCTTTCTTTGT
>JAPYYD010007448.1:0-10271 GCA_028551405.1 Uromys caudimaculatus
CTCAAGGCAAGCTAACTAGCTAAGATGAGTCACACAAGGAGCTCCACTGTCACTGAAATATCCTCAACAAATAAAGAGAGGAACACTGTAGAAAGCATCCAGTGTTGATTTTGGTTTGTTTGATTTTGTCATTGTTGTTTTGATCTTGAACTACCTCACTCAAAAGAATATTTGCCATTTTCCTGAAAATTATGTCTCCATTATGGCAAAATAATACTCAATTGTGTGTATTTAAACATTATCATTATCCATCCATTGCCTGGTGAACATTTATGATAAATCTATTCTCTTGCTCTTATGAATTATGGAAGCAGTAAATGTAGATAGGTTGTGTATCTCTTTTAAGAATATGGAATACTTTAATCACAAATTCTATAATATTGCAACTGATTTATACTATGGCTATATTTTCCAGAACTAAAAAATATCATAAATTTTATAAGAGGATACAAATGATGTCAAATGTCTAAAGGACGGTAAATACCCAGAAGAACTGATAAATGAGATGAAAGCAAATGAAACAACTGCTGAACATAGCAAGAAACTATCTGTAGAGTAAAAAGACAACCTAGAGAGTGGCAGAAGACATGGACAACTATACAATATATATATATATATATAAATATAAAATACTCCATATTATTATATAGAGAGTATTAGATATAACACATAGAGAACTGAAAATATTAACTACTAAAGTGCAAAATTTCCAATAAGAAAAGGCACAAATAAAATGAGGGAATGGTTCTCAAAAGAAAAGACAATAATGATTAATAAATATTTAAGAACGGTATAACATCCTTGATTTCTAAGGAAATGAAAATTAAAACCATTTGAGATTTTTATTTCCTATAAACAGAACATCTAACATCAAAAAAAACAAATAACACCAAATGCGGATAAGGATGTGGGGAGAAAAGAACACTGGCACTGCTAACATAATTATAAATATGAGCAGCCACTGTGGAAAGCCCACTCAGCGTCCCTATAAATACAGCTAGAACCTCCAAATCACCTAGATGTACTATCCCTGTGTCTACCCAATGGACTACAAAGCCTTACCACAGAGTAAGTTTAACATCTGTCTATACTGATGTGATTAGGTGATAGTACATAACTAGATACTATGAAGCAACAGGTAGTTAAAGAAAATATATATATGTACAATACAATTTAATTTAGATGTAATGGAATATGAAATTAGGAAATTTATACCAGGGGGGGACCTCCATTCTCCTGCTACCTCTCCTCCACCTGCATCAGACTCCTGAACCATACAGGTTAGCATCTCTTCCCCCACTGATCCTCCCTGCTGGCTGAGCCCTTTGGGCCAAGCCAAGCTGCTCTGAGCATCCTGCCATCCCAGGAGGTCCTCCATTCTCCTGTTGCCTCTCCTCTACGTCCATCAGACTCCTGAACCATACAGTTAAGCTTCCCTTCCCCCATGCATCTATCCTGCTCTGCCTGAGTCCCATTGTTCTTACAGTCTGCACCTCTACCTAAACCCACCTCCCCCACAGCCTACCTGCCTCACAGGAGGCCTGCCATAACTAGGAACATGGGTAAGATCTATGCCCCAATACCCGTGTTTGCTAGGACGCTCACAGAGCCCAGAAGACATGGGATCTATTCTACTATGCCTAGGCCCAATCATCCTTCCACCTTATAACTCCAACTGAACCCTTGGCATATCAGTGTGCCCACCCCTAAACTCCCAAACCAGCCTGTTTCCCAAGAGGTCTGCCCTAACCAGGGACACAGAGACACAGGAGACTTGCTCTAACCAGGACCAGAGGAGGACTGCCCTAACCTATTATGCACTTGCTCCATTAGGCAAGGCCCAGAAGAAATCTATTGTAGGAATGATTCCTGCTATTTATATGCTTTTCCTTTTAATATATATGACAATCAATACAAATTAGCCTACACTTTTGAGCAGATCTCTGCAGAACAACAAAGATGTACTGGCTTGTATTGATGCTTTATAGATAAATAGATGATAATGAAGATTCTATAAGAATTCCTAAATCATAGTAATTATTTCTCTTTTATAATAACACTGCTGTTAAATCTTTTCTGAAAGTTAAAACAGCAGTGAGAACTCTGCCAGTCATCAGTGTCACAAGGAATTTTTTTCTGAGATAGCAAGGAGGTATCTACTACTCAAAGCATATTCCAAGAGATTGTAGAAACATTAAACAAAGATCATAAGAAGAAAAATGATGATTTAGTATAGTTGGCTAGGACAGAAGATGAAATATTGACTGAGTTTATCTATACAAAACTTCACTAATACCTTGGTCACAATTGTGATGGTTCTTAACTCTCTATGATCATGCAGAGCTGATGGCAGGTGATGTATGTTTAGCCAGATAGTTACTCCTAATGGGACAGAAGAGGTCTTTTCTTAATAGCAAGGCAGACTTAGTCTTACTAAAGAGTACAAAGCTTTCTTCTTACTGAATTGGGTTTAATTCATTTAGCAATAAAACGTAGAAGCTTTTTCTTTCTGTATTCAAGAAAAATTGGAGCTCATTTTTCATCCAAAATAAGAGAGTTCTTTTCGCACTGGTGCTTACTATTTTGTTCCATATATATATATATATGTGTGTGTGTGTGTGTGTGTGTGTGTGTGTGTATGTATGTATGTATATATGTATGTGTGTTTGTAAGTATGTAATTATGCTATAGTATGAAAGCTGGACCCAGCTGGTTTGAAAGGAAATTTAAGAATGTTTATGAATAAATATGATATGAAATTTTGTGACTTTACTTCATATTTGCTTATGTAAAAGTTTTTTCTTCTGTAAGTATGATTCTCTTTTCCTGGATGTGTAGAAGTTTATTGCTCCAAACTTCCCCCTAGTCTAACAAGCGAGAGGCATCTAGAAAAAAGGAAAAAGTTTCTAGCAATTAATCCTTTACTTAATACCTTGCTATTTTAAGATGAGAAGCTAAATGGCAGAGACTGCAGTTTATGGTCTCAAACGGACACAAGCAGAACAGCTACAGTAGCAAAGTGATTTAGACTTAGATAGGTAAATATTTTCTTACTATACAGCAACCCTCAATATCTTGTAACTCCAAGTCTTACCCCCACCGATGTTCTTCTCCCTACACTGCCTCAAGAAGAACTAAGAACAAGAAAGAACAGCCATGAACAGCTCCCAGCCAAATATTTGTATGACAAGAACTTCAAGTCTCTGAAGTAAGAACTTGAAGAAGATATGAGAAGACAGAAAGATTTCTTATGCTCATGGATCAGTGGAATAACAAACTAAAACAGGCCATCTTCCCAAGCACAATCTGCAGATTCAATTCAATCCCCATCAAAATTCCAACACAATTCTTCACGGACATGGAAAGAACAATTATCAACTTCACATGGATAAACAAAAAACTCAGGATAGCCAAAATAATCTTGAAAAGTAAAAGACCTCCAGAGGAATCATCATCCCTGACCTCAAGCTCTATTACAGAGCAAGAGTGATAAGTGATAGAGGGGTGCAGATCTCTGAGTTCAAGTTCAATCTACAGAGCAAGTTCCAGGACAGACAAGCTTAGGTAGTAAAAGAGTTGGAAAGCAGAAAGCTGGTAATAATGTAATAGAACAAGGGGTCATGTTCCAGTCCCATCAAGCAACAGAACCTGGCAGCTTCAGCCATGTTGCTCTGGCTTTGGAGTGAAGAATAGAAGGGACTACTTGGACAATTGATGCTTGTTAGTTGGAGCCAAGAAATGAGAGGTGATTAAGAAGAAACTCGAATCACTATAGTGAAATCTTCTGGGAATTGTTTTCCGAGAACACAAAGAAGCTGTGTTCCAGACATAGCCAAGGTTATAGCTCATGCTGCACCTGAATTTTGGAATGTGTAAGAATCACTCAAGTGTTTATAGTTTTGAAGACATAAATGGGTCATGAAGAGCAGCTGAAGATTGGCACTGTGAGAGGCCAGGGAAAGTCATTGTTGAAGACGCAGCCTCATTTTCAATTGATGTCCCAAGACTTAAGAGGTCATGCAAAAAGTTGTGGCTTTGTAACCTGACAGCTTTTGAGATGCTATTGGTGAATTCTAGTTGCACTGGAAGACTTCAGTGTAATGGAGATGCCAACAGTGTGAGATGATCACCAAGAATAGCAGTAACAGTGGAGTAAAGTCAACCAGGGCTAGAGTGCTACAGAAGACAGAGCAAGACAAGTGACCCAAACCATTTAGAGAAGGCCAGAAGATCATGTTTGTATTCCAAACATTGGAATAAGAAGCTGTAAAGTTGAAGTTGCCTTGGAGACCCCAACACATTAGAAATGCGAGAGTTGTGGGATACCTGCTGAGGAAAGCTGCCAACAGGGAATGTAACTAGCCAGGAGAAAGAAGTTTGTTGCAATCAAGAAAGATGAAAGGAATTGGAGATCTGAAGAGCGCTTTGACATCATAGTGTTGCATAATTTAGAGTTTGCCTGGCTGGTTATTGGTCTTGTTTGGTTGAGTGTTTCTTCACTATGATATTTTGGAATGGTAGTGTATATCCTATGATGTTCAGGGTCTGTGTTTTGAATCAAGGTATCTCAGGAAAGTTAAACTTGGGACTTGTAACATTGTTAAGACTTGTAAAGATGATGAGGACTTTGGAAGTTGTAATAAATGTATTTTTATTATACTATGGCTAGGTGGGGCCTTATAGAGTCATGTGTTTAATCAACTCTATGGGGGCCAGGAAGTGTTGGGTTGAATATACTTGGCCCAGGGAGTAGCACTGTTAGGAGGTGTGGCCTTGTTGGAGGAAGTGAGTTATACTGTAGGAGCAGTCAATGAGAGCCTCCACCTTACCAGGTGGGAGCTAGTCTTCTCCTTTGTTAAGACACAACCTAATACCTTTCTTATTCTGATAATTAGTTGCATCATTTACAACTACTAAGAAAAGAAAATAAAAGGACATGTAATAAATTTCTATTGTTTTAAAAAGCATGCTAAAAATCAAGCACAGGTCTTCTGTAAGGGACCAAATGTTCTTAAGTGCTGAGCTACCTCTCCTTGACAACAAAAGGGACATTTTTAACACAGAGTAAAGAAATACAAGTTTTAGAAGTCTATAATGCAAAGAAAAGATTGTTGTATACACATTTAAATTTTTAAAATGTTATAGTTATTAAAAACTGCATTTAAAACTATCCCAAATGGATACAGAAAAATGTGGTACATTTGCACAATGCAGCACTTCTCAGCTATTAAAAACAATGACTTCATGAAATTCTTAGTCAAATGGATGGAACTAGAAAATATCATCCTGAGTGGAGTAACCCAATCACAAAGAACACACATGTTACGCACTCACTGATAAGTGGATATTAGCCCAAAATCTTGCAATACCCAAGATACAATTCACAGACCAACCACATGAAGCTCAAGAAGAAAAAAAGAACAAAGTGTAGATGCTTCAGACCTTCTTAGAAGGAAGAACAAAATACTCAGGGGAGTTAATACGGATACAAAGTATGGGGTAGAGACTGAAGAAAGGGCATACAGAGAATGCCCCACATGGGGATCCATCCCATATACAGTCTCCAAGCCCAGACACTATTTCCTACCAAGGAGTACACATGGAGGGACCCATGGCTCCAGCTGCATATGTAGCAGAGGATGACCTTCTCAGGCAACAATGGGATGAGAGGCCTATGTTCCTCTGAAGGCTCAATAGATGTCCCAGTGTAGGGGAATGCCAGGGCAGGGAGCCAGGAATGGGTTTGTGGGTTGGGGACATCCTCGTAGAATCAGAGAGAGGGGGCATGTGATAGGGGTTTTTTTGTGGGGGGGGGTTGACCTGGAAAGAGAATAATATTTAAAATGTAAATAAAGAAAATATCCAATAAAAAAGAAAGAGAAAAGAAAAAAATAGAAAAACTAGCCTAAACAATTGTTAATTACTCTGGTTATGAACTGTTTTACTTACTCTCTGAGCTTCATTTTAGAAGTGGGAATAATAACAGTGATCTATTCAAAGTGGAATACAAGAGGTTAAATACTTAAGATAATTGAATTAGGAAGCCACTAATAAATAACTCAGTGGCTTTTAACATATTCACTGCATGTTAAAATATCAGTTTTGGTGCCAATAGACTCTTGAACTTTACCTGACCTGATAGTCCCCTTCCAGAAGACTCATTTACATGGTTTTAGAAAACATCATGCAAACTTCTGACAAGAGAGGGAACTCACATTCCTACCTAGCTTTGATGACTATGAACCAACCAACAACCAGCATGTCATTATTATCTTAAATATGACATAGTGTCAAATATACTTTGGCGGTAACCAACAGCTATCTAATTGGACTTAAGATCTTCCTAATAATAAGGAAAACATGCTTACTATTGAAAAATCTATCTGCTCAGTGACAGTGAATTTATGGTCATTGGAGAAGAATCTACAACCACTAATTTACTAAATCAGCATAATCCCAACAATCTATAAAATTTATATTTATATCTAGAGATAAGTTTAATATCCAATCCTTGTCAGAGAAATTTTACTCCTTGCAACAAATAGAGACAACTACAGAAAACCACACCAATGTAAATAGAGAGTTTAAGAGCCCAGTTCCAAATTACTACTAATATAAGTTCAGAGAACATTTCAAAAGAGCTGATGTAAAGACTGTAAAAGTCAGAGAGGAATAGGGAAATTTGCTGTGAGGTTGTGTCTCCTACGAATATCAGCAGCTACACCCATGAATTCTCACCAACACGATATACCAAACTGGAGCTGAGCAAGGATGACAGCAATGAATATAGTAAAATGAACAGGGAAAAAGCCCATGAGGCCACAGCTCTATCAAAAACCTGTAGATAAAGGAAGAAAGCTGGGATTCAGAGAGGTGGCCATCCCTAGGTAAGAGCACATATTGGCTTTCCTGTGACAAACAGCCTGAAAACATACGATGGGGAGCATTATATAGAATGAACAGAATAAATACAGATTTAGTGGAGAATTCTATCAGACCTTCAAAGAAGACATAATACCACTACTCTTCAAACTATTCCACAAAATAGAAACAGAAGGAACACTACCCAATTCGTTCTATGATGCCACACAAAGACCCAACAGAGAAAGAGAATTTCAGACCAATTTCCCTTATGAATATTGATTCAAAAATACTCAATAAAATTCTTGCAAACCAAATCCAAGATCACATGAAAATGATAATTAATCATGATCAAATAGGCTTCATCCCAGGGATTCAGCGATGGTTCAATACCCGGAAATCCATCAGTGTAATCCACTACATAAACAAACACAGAGAAAGAAAACACATGATCAAAGCCGATCCTATACCACAGGGCTCAACACCCAAATAGCGCCAGGAGAGAGCTAGCCTCCTAGGAGTATGGACAAGCCTGAGAACAGAGGTAAGATCAGCACTTCTGCTCAGTGGGACCTTCCTAGAACATAGGGATTTGGAAATGGCATGGGACAGGAGACTTCTGGTTTCTGTCTGTGGCCGGGGACCTGGCCTGTGCCAAAGGCCTCCAAACACAAATAGCACCTGGAGAAAGCTGGCTTCCCAGGAGTGTGGACAAGCCTGTGGGCGGGGGTAAAACCAGCACCTCTGCTCAGAGGGATCTGGCCAGAACCCTCAGGACACAGGGACTGAGGAGAAGCCTTCCAGTTTCCTTCTGTGGATAGGAGCTGATCCTGTGCCAAAGGACTCCATTCCCAAATAGTGCCAGGAGAAAGTTGGTCTCCCAGGAGTGTGGACACACCTTCGAGCACAAGCAAGACCACCACTTCTGTTCAAATTCCTGGCCAAAGAGGGACTCTCGCAGAGCCATCAGGACACAGGAATCCAAGGAACAGCTAGGGACAGGATCCTTCTGGATTCTGTCTGTATGCCAGAGCTGACCCTGTACCATAGCTCTCCAAACCCAAATTCCCCTCAGAGAGAGCTGTTCTCCAAGGAGTACTAAGACAGAGGCTTGCAGGAGGGACAAGCCACAATCAGAAAGAGCAAGATGAGCTGACACCAGAGATAATCAGATGGCAAAAGGCAAAGGCAGAACAAAAGGAACAGAAACCAAGGTTACCTGTAATCAGAAAAACCCAGTTCTCCCACCACAACGAACCATGTATACCCCAACACACCAGGAAAGCAAGACGTAGGTTTAAAATCTCATCTCATGATGATTATAAAGAATTTAAGAAGGAAATAAATAGCTCTCTGAAAGAAATACAAGAGAACACAGGTAAACAGGTAGAAGCCCTTAAAGAGGAAACACAAAAATCCCTAAAAGAATTACAGGAAAACACGATCAAACAGGTGAAGGACATGAACAAAACCATCCAGGACCTAAAAATGGAAATGGAAACAATAAAGAAATCACAAAAGGAGCCAACCCTGCAGATAGAAAACCTAGGAAAGGAATCAGGAGTCATAGATGCAAGCATCACCAACAGAATACAAGAGATAGAAGAGAGAATCTCAGGTGCAGAAGATACCATAAAAAACATTTACACAACAGTCAAAAAAATGCAAAATGCAAAAAGCTCCTAATACAAAACATCCAGGAAATCCAGGACACAATGAGTAGCCCAGACCTAAGGATAGATATAGGTATAGAAGTGAGTGAAGATTCCCAACTTATAGGGCCAGTATATATCTTTTGCAAAATTATAGGAGAAAACGTCCCTAACCTAAAGGAAGTCAAGAATATAAACATTCAAGAAACCTACAGAACTCTAAATAGATTGGACCAGAAAAGAAATTCCTCCCAACACATAATGGTCAAAACACCAAATGCACAAAACAAAGAGAGAATCTTAAAAAAAGTAAGGCAAAAAGGTCAAGTAAACATATAAAGGCAGATCTATCAGATTTGTACTAGAGTTCTCACCAGAGACTATGAAAGCTAGAAGATCCTGGGCAGATCTCAAACATCCACTAAGAGAACAAAAATGCCAGCACAGACTACTATGTCTAGCAAAATTCTCAATTACTATAGATGTTGAAACCAAGATATTCCAAGACTAAACAAATTTACACAATATCTTCCCACAAAACCAGCCCTACAAAGGATAATAGATGAAAAACGACAACTCAAGGAGGGAAATTACACCTAGAAAAAGCAAGAAAGTAATCTTCTTTCAACAAACACAAAAGAAGATAGCTATACAAACATACTTCCACTTCTAACACCAAAATAACAGGAAGCAACATTATCTTATCCTTAATATCTTTTAACATCAATGGTCTTAATTCCCCAATAAAAAGACAGAGACTAACAGACTGGATACACAATCAAGATCAAACATTTTGCTGCATACAGGAAACACACCCCCATGTCAAAGACAGACAATACCTCAGAGAAAGGGCTGGAAATTTTTTTGAAGCTGGAATAGCCATTCTAATATCAAATAAAATTCACGTTCAACCAAAAGTTATCAAAAAATAAGGAAGGACACTTCATACCTGTCAAAGGAAAAATCTATCAGGATGAACTCTCAATTCTGAACATCTATGCTCCAAATTCAAGGGCACACACATTCATAAAAGAAACTTTAATAAAACTCAAAGCACACATTGCACCTCACACAGTAATAGTGGGAGATTTCAACACCCCACCCTCATCTATGGACAGATCTTGGAAACACAAACTAAACAGAGACACAGTGAAACTAACAGAAGTTATGGACCGAAAGGTTTTAACCAATATTTGTAGAACATTTCATCCGAAATCAAAAGAATGTACCTTCTTCTCAGCACCTCATGATACCATCTCCAAAATTGACTATATAATCAGTCACAAAACAGGCCTCAACAGATACAAGAAGATTGAAATAATGCCAGGCAACCCATCAGATCACTATAGACTAAGGCTGTTCTTCAATAGCAATAAAAACAACAGAGAGCCCACATACACATGGAAGCTGAAAAACACTCTGCTCAATGATAACTTCATCAAGGAAGAAATAAAGAAAGAAATTAAAGACTTTCTAGAATTTAGTGAAAATGAAAGCACAACATATCCAGACTTATGGAACACAATGAAAGCAGTGCTAAGAGAAAAACACATAGCTCTGAGTGTCTCCAAAAAGAAATTGTATAGAAAAATACACTAGCAGCTTAACAGCATAACTGAAAGCTCTAGACCATTAATTTGAAGGAGACTGTTGAGGGAGGAAAAGAAAATATTGACATTAATTAAAATTTGAAAAAAGTGTTTTATTAGTAATGATAACCACAAGGACTTTTATCAGTCAACAAAATGTACTATTTTT
>JAPYYD010007449.1:0-10269 GCA_028551405.1 Uromys caudimaculatus
TAATTGCTCTAGCTAGAACTTCAATTACTATATTGAATAGATAGGGAGAGAGAGGGCAGCCTTGTTTAGTCCCTGATCTTAGTGGGATTGCTTCAAGTTTCTCTCCATTTAGTTTGATGTTGGCTACTGGTTTGCTGTATATTGCTTTTATTATGTTTAGGTATGGGCCTTGAATTCCTGATCTTTCCAAGACTTTTATAATGAAGGGATGTTGAATTTTGTCAAATGCTTTTTCAGCATCTAAGGAAATGACCATGTGGTTTTTTTCTTTGGGTTTGTTTATGTAGTGAATTACATTGATGGATTTCCGGGTATTGAACCATCCCTGCATCCCTGGGATGAAGCCTACTTGATCATAATGAATTATAGTTTTGATCTGTTCTTGGATTCGGTTTGCGAGAATTTTATTGAGTATTTTTGCATCGATATTCATAAGGGAAATTGGTCTGAAGTTTTCTTTCTTTGTTGGGTCTTTGTGAGGTTTTGGTATCAGTGTGATTGTGGCCTCATAGAAGGAATTGGGTGTTCTGTCCTTTTCCTTTTTGGCTAATATTCACTTATTACTGAGTACATACCACGCATGTCTTTTTGGGTCTGAGTTACCTCACTCAGGATGATATTCTAGTTCCATCCATTTACCTGCAAAACTCTGGATGTCCTCATTCTTAATAGCTGAGTAGTATTCCATTGTGTAAATAATTCAAATTTTCTGTATCCATTCTTCTGTTGTGGAACATCTGGATTGTTTCCAGTTTCTGGCTGTCACAGATAAGGCTGCTATGAACATAGTGGAACATGTGCCCCTGTGACATGTTGAGGCATCTTTTGGGTAAATTCCCAAGAGTGATAATACAGGAAAACACAGCTGAACAGTTGGTGGGATTTTATAGGTCAAATCCATGTGATAATTTATTTCCAGATATTCCTCAGAAAGTTCTAGTCTTTCTCAGAATCTAGAAATATTTTTATCAGGCATAATCAAAGTTTCCCTCTTTTGTTATTTTATTAAATAAGAAACATGCCAATGGAGACGGTCACTAGTGAGGAAATTGACAAGATATGTGGTACTCTAGGACCATCCTAAATCAACATCATGTAATTCATATGTGTCCTTTTGCAAAGTTGACAAAAGCCTTATAGGTATCTAAGAAAGAGCCAAGAACATGGACTCTCAAAATGATTGTAAATGAGCAAGTTTTCAAGTGAAACTTCTCTGAGCATTCTCAGTGCTGGTTCACCTTGCCACTGTTCCCCTAGGGTTTTTGACACACTCAGGATGTGGTAGCAATACTGTATCTTACACAATAATAAACAGCAGAGTCCTCAGATGTCAATTTGCTAAGCTCCATGTAGGCTGTGCTGGAGAATTTGTCTACAGTCAATATGGCCTTGTCCTTGAACTTTTGATTAAAGCTAGTACCACCGGAGAAAGGATTAATACCTCCAATCCACTCTAGGCTGTTTCCATGACTCTGCTTCACACAGTGCATGTTGTAGTCAGAGAAGGTATAGCCAGAAGTCTTGCAGGACATCTTCACTGAGGCCCCAGGACTCACCAGATCAGCCCCAGACTTCTGCAACTGGACCTGGGAGTGGACACCTGTGGGGGGAAGGAAAGAGTGGATGTCATTGTCACATGAGTGACAATGGCCAGACCTCAAGCCTGCTACTGTGAGCCTCTTGGCTGTAGCTGTTGCCACTAAGAAGACGATGATACAGCTCCATCCCATGGTGAGGTCCTGTACACTCAGTGACTGTAGAGAGGACAGTGATCTTAAGTTTTGTGGGGCTTAGCTATCCCTATATTTACCACGATAGCCTCACATGATTTGCATATTCATGAGCAGGGTACATCTTACATAAGGACCTACTCCTGCTGTAGAGAAAGGGATACCTGGGTCCGGAATCAGACTGCTGAGGCTCAAGTCCTATTCCTGTCTGAGGAAATTCATCCCATCCCTCATCCCTGAGTCTTTGGCTGAGGCTGTGGATGTAATATCAGGGCCTATGCTCTAAAAAGATTTGCAGCCTGAGATAAAGGCCTCACATGTGACATGGCTAACAGATGGATTTACAGGTAGTTACAGGATGACAATAATGATAACAAATTTCAAATCATCTAAGTTATTAGAATTATTGTCTCCTTTCCATACATACAAGGAAAAGTTTCCTTTCCAGCATGTTATATACTAAAAAGAAAAAAAAATCAGTCAAATGACCGAAACTAAATATATTTCTGAATCATTTGTACGTAAGTGATTATTTCAGCACCATCACAATAAATTATGGAAATATACTATGTTTTTGTCAACAGAATATTGCATCAAGAATATATATATATATATATATATATATATATATATATATGTGTGTGTGTGTGTGTGTGTGTGTGTGTGTGTGCGTGCGTGTGTGTGTGTGTGTGTGTGTGTCTGTGTCTGTGTCTGTGTACATGTACATATATATCAAGAAAATATTAATCATTGAAGTGTTTAACAGAATCTTCATGGTGTTTGAGCATGGTAACGTTATGTGTCAATCATGATAGGCACATGTAAGTTAAGAAAGAAAACCACAGAGGATACAGACACCCCTGCACATCCACCACATCTCTCTGCTGGAAAGCCTTAGCCTAATGGTATCCCCTGCTGGTTCTGAACTCACCTGCATGTAGATTTCCCATTGTTTACTATGAAGTTGCCCAGTCTAACTTGATCAATAGCATATTCCTAAAACTAGTGTGCTTGCAGGGCTCAGATGCAGAAGAAATGGCTCTTGTTTATCTGAAGATGACTGATGCCTCACACATTGAAATTAATTTGTTTCTATATTCTCATCAATGATCCTCTCAAAGTCATCTGTTTTCCAAGTAGCAGTTGGATCCAGCTCTAACTGTTCTCATTTGTAATAAGGGGTAAACAGGAGAGATCAGGGTCTTATTTGCCTTTGTGAGGCTTTACCTGTGCCATAGCAGCTGAGGACAGAATGAAAACATTGAGTCTAGAGCTCAGATGCAGCCCTACATGTATCCACGTATGAATTCCTGGGTCACTCACATACAGGAGTCAACAGAAAGAGGAGGAACTACTGTGGCACTCACAGCAAAATTAACCTTTCAATAACTTCACATTGAGGAAGAATTGGAAATCAAGCAAATGTATTCTGCAACAGAATCTGTTTTCCAACTTGCATTTCCATGCATTTAATGGGATGGAGGGAGAGAGAAAATCTCATTGACCATGATCCTAATGGGTGGGGAATATGTGTGTTTAAAAAGCTTTATCTCTCCCTGTGTAGCTTTCAATCCAGGAACTTCTTATTCCTGCAAAAAGCATGTTAGGTAAGCCTCACAGGAGTTGATATTTTCACTAATGAAGGACAGACTTGGAACATTGTCCCAGGGAAGTGAAAAACAAGTAGCACTATGTAGGAATATGTGATCATTTCTATTCAAATAACTGAAGAATAGCAACTCATATTAAAATAAAAATACATACTACATGAATTCAGAATATTCCTGTATACTGTAATCTAAATTCAAGTTCACAAAATGGATGCACCTAATATTGCAACACAGAAGGAAGAGGAACAATTTAATGCATGTCTTCAATAACAAATCTGAAGTAAAAAGAAAGTAGAGAGCATTGACAGTAATGATGTTTATTTAGTAATAATGTCCAATTTTCATTATTTTGAAAAGCAATATTAAATAATACCATTTTTGTTACCAAAAAAGAAAGAAATTCTAATTTTCCAATTTAGGCGATTATTGGAATATAAGATAACCAGTCTTCATGATAAGTAAGAGGAACTTCAAATTGTGTCATTTATGGTTATGTAGCATTTCCAGGAGAAAAACAGAGATTTTAGGAACTCACAACAGTAATATGCTTCAGATTTTGTGTCCTTTGATACAAGAACTAACTCACAAGGGATAATTTCTTAACTTTCAAGGGTGTAAGAGAGTAAGAGAAATGCTCCAAAGAGTCAGAAAACACGCCCCTCTGCATCATCCCTCAGGTTCTGAACAGTAAATTTATTTTGGTATTTTTCCTTCACTGACACATGGGAACAAATATTTATCAATATTGTTGGTGACATTGACATAAAGATTGTGTAGGGTGTAAAGGCCTAGTACTCACAGAGAAGCACTAAGAGAACCAGAAATTGTAGTCACACAGGGATGTCTCTCAAGGAAGGAGATAAGATCAAATACTGGCATTCTATCCAGAAAGCTGAGAGTGGAGGTTCTTAATAACTTAATTATTTGGGGAATAATCTGGAGAATTTGGGACAGAAATGACCCTAATTACCCAGAATGATTATTCCAGACTCATTAGAATAGTACCCATCCTTAGGATAGGTGTCACATATACTTTTTGGGCTGCTGACACCTATGCTGTAGGTCAGAAAGCACACAAGACTCTGGATATTACAAAAAGAACCCACCTATATGGTCACAAGAACTTCATAAAATAAATTCTATATAGCCACACCTTAAGCTTTATTGTATACCTGGACTTGGAATGACCATGGAAATTATTGTTGCCTGGAGACAGTTTTCCAAATTGTATTATTACGTTAAATTATACCTACAATAAATTGCCTGTGCTTATATTCCCCAAAGTCTGATACAGGTTGAAAAAGTCAATCTGCATCACATTCTCATTCTCAACTTCACATGGTTTGTTCCCCTCTATGACAACAGCAGGGATGCCCTCAAGAAATAAAAGATATCCTAGCAGAAACTTCTCTGTGCACATAGAGATTAATAATTGAAAATTTCAATAATAAAAATGCACATACACACACACACACACACACACAGAGAGAGAGAGAGAGAGAGAGAGAGAGAGAGAGAGAGAGAGAGAGAGAGAGGCTGAGAGAGGCTAAAATCCAGACATTTTAACTGTGTATTTCATTAAACCTTAGATTTATGTATTTCTCATGTACTTTATCTTTAAATCCTTTCAGAAATGGCTTCTCACTACATTGTGAATAATATAAGCAAAGAGATGAGACCTAAACTATGTGCACTTGAACATGTCAGATATTTATGCAACAAAGATGTTATCAGAATTATTTGTTTATTTAAGTTCTAATTTTTAAGTTATCTAATTTTTATTGAAAATACATTCCTTCAGGCAATATATTGTGACTTCTTATTTCCCTTCCCCAAGACCTCCCCAATCCTCTCCCAGCTTGATTCTGCTTCTTTTTTTTAAATTTTTTTTTGGTTATTTTATTTATTTACATTTCAAATGTTATTTCCCTTCCTGGTTTCCTATCCACAAATGTCCTATCCCATCCTGTTTCTATGAGGGTGCTCCCTCATCCAGCTGCCCACCTCTGCCTCACTACCCTAGCATTCCCTCACACTAGGGCATATAGCCTTCCCAGGATCAAGGGCTTCCCCTCAATTACATGCCAGGTAAGGCTGTTGTCTGCTACAAATGCAACTCGAGTCATGGGTCCTTCCATGCGTAATCTTTGGTTGAGGTTCTGGGGGTGATTCTGTTTTGTTGATATTGTTGTTCTTCCTATGAGTTTGCAAAGCCCTTCAGCTCCTTCAGTCCTTCCCCTTACTCCTCCATTGGAGTCCTGTTCTGGGTCTAAGGTTGGCTGCAAGCATCCACATCTGTATTGGTCAGGCTCTGGCAGAACATCTCAGGAGACAGCTTTATCAGGCTCCTGTCAGCAAGCACTCTTTGGCATCAGCAATAATGTCTCCATTTGGTGACTGCATATGGGATGGATTCCAAGTTGGGTCAGTCTCTGGATGGCTCTCATTCACCCTCTGCTCCACTCTTTATCCCTGTATTTCCTTTAGACAGGAGCAATTCTGGGTTAAAATTTTGGAGATGGGTGGGTGGCTCCATCCCTCGCATTTTATTGTTTATTGAGCGAGAAACATGTCAATGGTGGCTATTCATGGCGAAGAAATTGATTAGGTATGGTGTACTGTAGGTGTATTTTAAATCAGCATCAATATATTCTTAGATATCCTCTTAAAAAGATGACAAAGGCACTATAGGAGGAGGCCAAAAATGGAAATTCAAAATTACTATTTCTGAGCTAGTCTAAAGATTGGTCTTTTCTGTCAACCAAATGCCAAGTCAGCTTCCTGCTCCTGCAGGGTTTCTGACAGTATCAGGATCTGGTTGCAACACAGTTTCTTGCACAATAATAGTCTGCGGTGTCCTCAGATATCAGTCTGCTGAGCTCCATTCAGGCTGTGTTGGACAATGTGTCTGCAGTCAGTGTGGCCTTGCCCTTGAAACTCTGATTGTACTTAGTCTCACCACCCCCTAGATAAATCCATCCAAACCACTAAAGGTCATGTACAGGGCTCTGCTTTACCCAGTGCATATAGTTGCTCCTGAAGTATAGCTTGAAGATTTGCAGGACATCTTCACTTAAGTCCCAGGACTCAGCACCTCAGCCACAGACTGCCAGAGCTGGACCTAGGAGTGAACACCTGTGGAGACAAAGGCAGAGTGGATGTCACTGTCAACTCAAGCCCTGACTAATCTTCAGATATGGAAATGATGTGCCCCTTACTACAGTTACTGGCAGGACAAAAAGAAAGACCTAGCTCCATTCCATGGTTAGAGTCAGTGTGTAAACATCCCTGTATTCACTGCCATAAATTCAATGAATTTGCATATTCATGAGCAGGGTACTTCTTAGATAAGAACCTAGTCAAGATAGAGAAGAACTGGAGAGGAAGGACAGAAAAGGCACAGGGGTCAGTCAGCAGGATGCTCAGGTCCAAGTCCTAATCCTCACTGAGGAAATGCATCCCATATACTTTATGTAAGCCCTGGGCAGATGCTGTGGAAGTAACTTCAGTGACTAGTCTTTCAGTAGATTGTTGGCATGAGTCTGTTGCTTCACTTTGGGACAAAATTAAGACACTGATTTACAGATGCTGCTTGGTGATGATGATGATGATGATGGTGATGATGGTGGTGGTGGTGATGGTGGTGGTGAAGAGATGATGATGATTATGATATTGATTGTAAAGTCCAAAAACAGGTAAGTTTTGCAGATTAGTACCTTTTTTCAGATATATACAAGTAGTATTTGCATTTCCCATAGGCAATATGCCTTTCCCACAGGTTATATACTTTAAAATTCACTAAAATGACTAAAAGTAAATGTAACTAAAAATATGTACATGTCAATGATTATTGCAGCACTATCAAGAATAACTAAATTATAGAGATAAAGTATAGATGTATCAACAAATGATTTTATCACTAAGGCAGTATTACATATTTGTGTGTGTATTTATATATATATATGTATATATATATATACACATATGTACATATACACATATACACACACACACACACACACACACACACATATATATATATATATATTGAAATTTTTAACAGAAATGAATAAGAAATTTACATTGCTTCTGGAAAAAAATGGATGCAATTAGAGATAAATGTATTAAGACAATCTCAAAATCACAGACATTAAATGAGACTCTCATTAGCAGTTCTTAAATATTTCATAGTTCTAAACAACTATGTATGCCAATACATGATGATATATCAGTGAAATTGTCTAGTAGAATAAACGGAAAATAGGAGAGAAAGGTAGTTACAGGACACTACCATATATTTATTCACAGCCTGTTATTCATACACTAGTCACAGCATATACAGGAAGGAATCATACCAGATTTCCAACATTGCATAATTAAAGCATGACATAGTGGAATATATAGAAAAATAAATATAACTCAGTGGTAAAACATGAATTATGTAATCTATAAGTGTTTGCATAGAACTGGAAAAAATATACTGAATAGATCACTCATGTCCATAAAGCAAGTGATTCATTTTCACACTCGTATTTGTTCCAAGATTTGAATATTTTGTTCGTGATATTGAAATGAAGGAGCAAATAAACAAGAATTGGGACAGTAGAGTATGAGGAATTTACAAACATGATATACGAAAATAGAGATAAAAAGAAAGAAAAATTTTTAAGATTGAGAAGATTATAAGAGCCAGAGAATTTGGAGGACTCCAAGGAAGGAGTGTCTTACAGACACAATTAAAATTATGCACATATGAATTCACAGAGACTTTGGTTACAGACAGAGACTAAACCAAGTCAACTGAGCTAAAATTAACAAGGTGGGAGATGGAAATGTACACGGGCTCTCGCTGTTAACCAAAAAGTTCTGCAAGTGATAGTTACATGCATAGGAACAATTAGTTACTTCCAATGGAGTTCATAGGGGATGCTAAACCCAATTAATCATGGAGGACATGCTTAGCACTTGGTAGCCAACAAGAAAATGAAGTCCGTGGTATTTTTGCAGATATTTTTATATTGCCTTCTTCAGTTCTCCTTGTCTCACTTATTGTTTTCCTATGTGTCATGGATACAGAGTTTATTGTTTTACTGGTTGCCGTATGTGTGTGTGTGTGTGTGTGTGTGTGTGTGTGTTTTGTTTTTAGATTGTTTTGTTTAGTTTTGTTTGCTTTCAATCTCCTTTTAAGCTCCTTTTTTCTTTTAGAAATAAAAAAGGTGTGTAGTTGGATGAGTAAGAAGGTAGGAAAAATTTAGAGTAAGTTGGAGATGAGATAATGTGCTATTAGAATACATTATATGAATTTTTTCAAAAATTATGAAATGCAACTAGAAACAAACATAAGTCTGTGAAGTGTTTAAGAAAGAATCTTTACAGTGTTTGAGCATGGAGACATCACATGTCAATCACAGCTGGACAGATCAGTTAATACGCTTAAAGGAAATAATAGAGGACACAGACATGGCTCAGACAGAAGATGCACAGTCTGGCTTAAGAAATAATTTATCACTGTAACTTCAGTTTTCACAGAATTTGGGTTAAGGGTTAAATGATTCTAGATTACCTAGGATAATGATTAATGCACCAGCAATTTTGAGGTGTGCCAATATCAATATAATATATCTCTCAAAGTCAGATTACTCCTTGGAGGCAGTTTGATCCAGCTCTACCAGGTCCCATTTCTAATAACCTAAAAACAGGAGATAACAGCATCTTTCCCATCTTCCTCAGTCTACACCTGGGGCAGAGCACCTCTGTTTACTGGGTAAATCACACAGGCTACATATTTTAATTTACAAAATGAAAATATTTACACAATAACTGTACACAGGAGTGAGACTATTGATATCAATAACTAAAATGTTGAAGCAGTTCAGGAACTGTCTGACCCTTAGAAGCTCAAACCATTTTGAACTTAGTGCTGAATTAATCCTGCATTAACAAGAATGGATAATTAGTAAAAACTCTGCTTGAAGGAAATGAAAAGGACCTACCAGATAAGAGGTCTGAATCTTAGAGTTCTGCAATGAGAATCACTCGAGAATTGCAGGGGCTCTCAGGGACCTTTACATCAACAAAAGAGCTTATGTGAGCTCAAACAAGGTGCCCAGCATATGTGTAGCAACTGGGAAGCTCAATCTTCATATGGGTCCCCCAATGATAGGACTGGGGACTGTCCCTAAAGGTGCTAGCTGTCTTCAAATCCATTCCCTAAACTGTACTCCCTGTCGATCCTCAGTGGAAGATGATGCCCCTAACCCTTCAGAGACTGGATTGGCCAGATTTGGAGACTATCCAGTAGTGCACCTACTCTCTCAGTGGGGAAAAGGATTGCATAGAAAGAGGGAATTGTTTATGGGCGATGAGAGGAGAGGGCAGCAATTGGAATGTGAAATCAATCAATCAATCAATCAATCAATCAATCAATCAATCAATCAATGCTCACCTTGGATATCCTAATTAATATGTCTAATTAAAATAAACCCCTCATCCTAACATAGGTTATCCCATTTTTCTTTCATAAACAGTGATTTTCCTATGTGCTACATCTCTCCTCTTCCTATGCAGATGAAGTTTTTCTGTGTCCCACTCAAGGACAAATCCTCCCTCTCCCTTTTTCTCTTTCCCTTCTCCCACATCCTTTCTTTCCTGTCTTTATTACTTATTCCCTACCCTATTAACAAGACTTATTTGTCCTGAGAACTTGGGCTTGGATGTCCTGGGAACCTGCAGACATGGCTTTACCATCACGAGCTTTGTTCTGCAGCTGTCAGAGCAAATTTCTGAGATTATTGAACATCTCTATTGAAAACATCTTAATAAATTTATTATTTGAAATTGTGTTTGAACTTGCAGTATTTTGTAAACTTGGCCTAACTAGTATTAGTTTCTTAACCAACAAATCAGGATCAGTGGAAAGTTTCATACAA
>JAPYYD010007450.1:0-10268 GCA_028551405.1 Uromys caudimaculatus
TCCAGGTATTGAACCATCCCTGCATCCCTAGGATGAAGCCTACTTGATCATGATGAATGATCATTTTAATTTGTTCTTGGAATCGGTTTTTGAGAATTTTATTGAGTATTTTTGCATCGATATTCATAAGGGAAATTGGTCTGTAGTTTTCTCTTTTGTTGGGTCTTTGTGAGGTTTTCCTATCAGTGTAGCTGTGGCCTCACAGAAGGAATTGGGTAGTATTCCTTCAGTTTCTATTTTGTGGAATAGATTTAAGAGTATTGGTATTAGGTCTTCTTTGAAGATCTGATAGAATTCTGCACTAAACCCATCTGGTCCTGGGCTTTTTTGGTTGGGAGACTTTTAATGACTGCTTCTATTTCATTAGGGCTTATGGGACTGTTTAAAGGGTTTATCTGATCCTGACTTAACTTTGGTATTTGATATCTGTCTAGAAAATTGTCCATTTCATCCACATTTTCCAATTTTGTTGAGTATAGACTTTTGTAGTAGGATCTGATGATTTTTTTAATTTCCTCAGATTCTGTTGTTATATCTCCCTTTTCATTTCTGATTTTGTTAATTTGGATACTGTCTCTGTGCCCTCTGGTTAGTCTGGCTAAGGGTTTATTTATCTTGTTGATCTTCTCAAAGAACCAGTTCCTGGTTTGATTGATTGTTTGTATAGTTCTTTTTGTTTCTACTTGGTTGATTTCAGCCCTGAGTTTTATTATTTCTGGCCTTCTACTCCTCTTGGGTGTAGTATCTTCTTTTTGTTCTAGAGTTTTCAGGTGTACTGTTAAGCTGCTAATGTATGCTCTCTCCAGTTTCTTTTTGGAGGCACTCAAAGCTGTGAGTTTTCCTCTTAACACTGCTTTCATTGTGTCCCATAAGTTTGGGTATGTTGTACTTTCATTATCATTAAATTCTAGGAAGTTTTTGATTGTTTTTCTTTATTTCTTTCTTGACTAAGTCATGATTGAGTAGAGCATTGTTCAGCTTCCATTTGTATGTGGGCTTTTTGTTGTTTTTGTTGCCATTGAAAACCAGCCTTAATCTGTAGTGATCTGATAGGGGGCATGGGATTATTTCAATCTTCTTATAGCTGTTGAGATTTGTTTTGTGACCGATTATATGGTCAATTTTATAGAAGGTACCATGAGGTGCTGAGAAGAAGGTATATTCTTTTGATTTAGGATGAACCATTCTATAGATATCTGTTAAATCCATTTGGTCCATAACTTCTGTTAGTTTCACTGTGTCTCTGTTTAGTTTGTGTTTCCAAGATCTGTCCATTGATGACAGTGGGGTATTGAAGTCTCCCACTATTATTGTGTGAGTTGCAATGTGTGCTTTGAGCACTTGTTTATTTATGTAGCAGACATACAAATAATGTCATGTATTAGCTCACTAACATATCTCCAGACTCCTCAAAATAGCTACTGTATCTTCCCTTATAGATCCAGAAGCTAAAATGTAGAAATGTTAAGTACTGGCCTATCCCTAGTGACAAATAAAAGCACATGGTAAAAACTACAGGTGTCTACAAACTTTCCAAACTCCAAATCACAGGTAGCCTCATCTGTGCCACAGACACAATAAAGATATTGCCTTTTTAAAAAGGTGGTGGATTATGCCACAAAGTCTTAAAACACTGATGAGGAAGAAGATTTTAAAGGAGAGTATAAGGTACTTTCCTGCTGGAAATTTTTGTCCAGTTAGGAAGAGAAGACAAGAAGAAAGAAAGGAAGCATCAGGCAGCTACACCAGAGCTGCAGGGCAGTGCTGTAGCTCTCCTTCTGCCTAGTGGTAAGAAGACAACCAATTTGAGCTAAAACACATTTAAAGGCTCCAAAGTAAGTTCTCAGAATTAGACCAGGAGACTTTTATGAACTTTACAAAGGTAGCCTGTCAAACACATGCAGCTGAATACCACTGAGGAAGAAAAAATGAGTTTAGCACATCGCCATAGGTAACAACAAATTTTAGATGAAATTAAAAAAAGAAAAACAAATATAGCCTGCAATCCTAGATTTGGATTGGCTGCTATATTAGTTTATGCTGCTATTACAAAGTACCTGAGTGTTGAAACATGTTTCATGAATGAAGTTATGAATGAGGTTGTGTGAGAATTCTGAGTGCTTATAAGAAAATTCCAAGAAAACATTTCTGCACACAGCACCACCAACATTTATTTAATAGGTTTAGCTCAGGTGAACTAGTTGACCCCAGGCACAGGAAAAATTCCACATTGAGACAGTTTGCCAGAAAAGGATCTGAGGTTCAGGCTTACTGTTTTATAACCATTTATTCTTGCAACAACGGATTCATTTCAGCTATTAAGGTAGCAGTTCACTATGTCTGGATAGCTCTCTGAGCTTGGTGCAAAATGATGGACTCTTGTTTCTCAGTGGGACTTCTTCTTTTCCACTCGCCTGAACTTATTGGAGGATACCCTGCAGAGAGATTCCTGCAAATGTCACATGATATCCTTCTATGATTCAGCATAGAAGTCCCTCTCAGCCCTTCTTGCCATATGATAATTAGGTACTTTTATGGCCAATCCTTTCCCACCTGTAATCCTTCCGAACCATTATATATCCTACCCTTGGAGCAATAAAATAGAGCTGTCTCACTGAAGCTGTCTTCAGAGGTCCTTCTGTCATATTTATGGCCATGGGAACCCTGCTTGCTGCTTCTGCTTCCTCCACCCTCATGAGCTGGTAGTCAATGACCCAAGAAGAAAGGGAGACCCAAACTTTCTAACAGAAATGCTTCACATGACCTAATCACTAGGCTCGACACCCTTAAGGTTCTTCCATGTCTCACATCAACTTACACTGGGGACCAACCCTCCAGAATGTAACTCTTTGGACGAGTCCACATCCAAACCACAACAGACATCAAAATTAAATTGGATTCTTTCAAAGATCCAAGGTAGATTAAGTATAAAGTTTTAATTGAGTTGAAATTAAGAACTTCTGTTTATAAAAATATTATTAAAAGTGTGAAAACAGCATATGGCATATAAGAAGGTATCTGTGAATTTTAAAAATAAAAGAAGCATTTTTATCTCTTGTTTCTTACTGCAAAGAACAATATGAAAAACTCAGAGAACCCAAAAGGAAAGTCCACCAGAGAGTTGAATTATTTCATATTTAACCAAATAAATTTTCTGAAATTTCAATAAGCAGAAGACTCCTAATTATATTCGTTGCCAGGGAAATGCAAACTAGAATGCAATTCTAATTCATAATTAACACTATGGAGATGGATATACTATATCATAGAACCTAGCAAATTTACTTCTGTCACCTAGCTACTGTTCAGATAAAAGACTCAGAACCACAAATAAGAATGTTTGTTGAAGTATTACTTATTATATTCCCAGGATGTTGTACTTAAAACTCACAGCAGCTGTCATTGTCTGCATAAGATCCAGCTAGTCAATATTCTAGCAAAGAGTTCATGAGTCACGTACCCCTAGGTGAGAAGGTATAGGCAGGATTTTCTGAGGGAAAGGGAGGGTCAGTTTTCTTTAAGGGTGTGGCTTCTGGCAGTTGACTACACTTAAGTGAATGGCTCCAAAACTAGTTGTATATGGACAGAGCATATGATGGGTTATTTTAAAAAAATAGAAGAAGGAGGAGGAGAAGGGGGGAGAAGGAGGAAAGGAGAGGAGGAGGAGGAGGAGGAGGAGAAGAGAAGACAGAGTTGGGGAGGGGAGAGAGATGGGTGGTAGATCTTGGAGGAGTTAAAAGGAGACATTAGGAATGAATATGATCAAAATACTCATCAAATTCTCAAATAATTGATAAAAACATTTTTAAATTCTAAATGCCCATTAATAACACACTACAAACACTGTGTCCATTTTTATAATAGTACACTATATAACACTAAGAATTAATGATCAATAGCCATTAAAATAAACAATATCTAAATACAGAACTGTATAAAGAATAAGACCTGTTGGGCCGAGTGTTGTCAGACTGAGCCCGCTCAGCACTCGCTGCCCTGCTGAGTCAGCCCGTGGCTAGCCCTGGGAAACCCACAACCACTGTCGAAGCACGCCTCACCACTTGGCCCAGAGAGCAGATCTCCTCGTGGGCCCAAGTGTTACAGTCCCTTAGACAAAGTTCTCGGATGCCAAAGTAGTTTTGCAGCTTTATTCCTTCTGGATGGCGGGCGTGGGTGGAAGCAGGGATGGAGCAGGCTGGCGGGCAGGGGCGGGCAGAGAGCAGCATAAGAGCAGGCAGGCAGAGAGCTGTGCAGAGAGCAGGCGGGCAGAGCCACGCAGAGAGAGAGAAGAGAGAGAGAGAGAGAGAGAGAGAGAGAGAGAGCAGGTGGGCAGAGCTGCGCAGAGAGAGAGAGAGAAGAGAGAGAGAGAGCAGGTGGGCAGAGCTGTGGAGAGAGAGAGAGAGAGAGAGAGAGAGAGAGAGCGCTACGCAGGTGGGACAATCTGCTATACTGGTTGGGAGGAGTCGGGATTGGCAACCGGTGCTTTCTATTGGCTAGGTCTGGGAGCTCTCTAGTGCCACATTTGCCTATGGGAGTGGTCAGGACTGCTTTTCAAGTCTCATACGCCAGGCCTCTCTCTATACAGGGGTTGTAAAGGCTGTCACTGATTTTACAGGAGTCTTCTGGGAACGTTGGCTAAAAATATAATCTGATCCCTCGTGAATATTTCACGGGGTCTCCCAGAATTTTCAGCCTTTGCTCAATCAGGTATAAGATTGCCTGTTACAGACCACTGCCCCCACAGAGACCTGTAAAAACATACATTGTAAAATTAGATGAAGTCCAGTATTTGGTACCAGACATTTTGATGACAGAGTGAGTAAAGGCTATGGTGATCCTTGTAGGGAATCATGACTAGAAGGAAATCAAGAATTTGCTACCATGCCACTGATGTTCCTTTTGATCTGGCATTGGTGAAAATGCTGTTTAGTCTGTGACATTTATCAGGCTGTTAACCTGGCATTTGTACATTAGTTCTGTTGTATATTGAACCCCAGCACAAGATTAAAATATGGACTTCCCCCATCTTATTTGTTAAAGGATATCTATATTCCCATAAACAATGTACAGACCTATTCTGTTCTACCTCATGACTTCTGAAAGAACTCAAGTCCACACTCACATTTCATTTTGAAAAGAGACAGAAAGAAGGCCCTTGGCAGTCAGACTTGAGTGGAGCAGGAAGGGCAGTGGCCAATTTTGGATGGGTCCCTAAAGCAGTCTGGATTTATGGAAACACTGACATTTTCACCCCTCGGAGCCAACTAAAAGGATGGGGAAAATTGACTCTGGTAGCCTTTGCCATTTCACAGTTCATCATTCAACAACTGGCACATAGCATCCACCAGGAGCATTCTATGCAGATACATGCCACTCCCAAACAGATGGACAGCTATCCTGACTTCCAAGTCCCAGGCAATTGCCTAAGTGATACTATTAGATCAGGTCCTGATGACTGGTCCAGATAGCCACACTCTGTGTGGTGACATCATGTTCCACATGAGATCATGAAGGAAATCAATGTGAGCATTTGGGACAGTACTGCTATGACACAAATAGCTGTCAGTTCAGCTACCTCCTGGGCTTATATGTTCTGTTTCACCACTTTGTGATGTTTTAAATGTAATTGAAATGTCACCACGGTGAAGAATAATTTTAATCATCCCACACTATTTCTGGGACTAATGGGGATAATATTTGGGTCTTTCAAAATCTTTGATTCTGTGACAAGGTCATCTCTGTGTGGACTGTATCACAGTCACCCATTGTCACCTCTTAAATAGTAAAGAAATGAGGTGATGGACATAGGTTGTGGTGGTATGACACCCTTCATGTGTGGAACTCCCACAGTGGACACTTAAGTTATTCTTTGGGAATATATTGATTTTAAATAATAACATTGAAAAGATACGATAATAGTAGTCACAAGAGAAATATAGGCACTAGAAATTTTATTTAATTGAACCTGCTGATGTTGCCAAAAGAATCAGTAATATTAAGCAAATTCATATCCTAGGCATCCAAATGCCATACAGACATCAATTCAAATTATTAGACTTTATTTTCTTGACTCACTGCTATTAATTGAGAACAAACAAAATATAAGAAAGATGTTACTCGAATTACGTAAAATATTTAATGCATAAGCTGAAATTTGCATTTACTAAATTAAAAATGTTGTGCCTGTCACATTACTTTACTGTCTTTTAAACAAAAACAAGTGGTCACATAAAATGATAGAATTGAAATCCTGTTTCCTTATTTTCATATGCAATGTTCTATCACTCTTTAATTAGAATATATTAATTAAATTCAGGGATATGCTCTTCCCTGATAGGGAAAGAAACTACATAGGAATTAATCAAGTCTCCTAAATTTTAAGTTTGTTCTCTAAATTCACTTGTGTATCTGAGTCTAGAGACAAACTCTACAGATAGGTGTTCTCTAATTAAATGCTTTGACATGTAATATTTTTTTAATGAGTAAGTAATAAAAACTGGCTAACTTGAAGCATGGCTAGATATTATTAAAACGCAAAAGGAGTGCAGGGAAAGAGCTACCCTCCCAGGAGTGTGGACAAGCCTGTGATCAGGGGGTAAGGCCAGTATCTCTGCTCAGAGGGACCTGCCCAGAAACTCCAGGACACACGAACCTACAAGCAGCCTGGGACAGCAGCCTTCTGGTCTCCTTCTGCGACTGGGGACCCCAGTCTGTGCCACAGAGCTCCATAACCAAATAGCGCAGGGAGAAGGCTAGCATCCAGGGAATGTGGACAAGCCAGTGAGTAAAGGTAAGACAGGTGCCACTGCTCAGTGGGACCCACCCAGAATCTGCAGAACACTGGGACAGAGGAACAGCCTGGGACAGGAGCCTTCCAGTTTACTCATGAGGTCTGTGCCACGCGGCTCCATACCCAAATAGAGCAGGGAAAGAACTACCCTCCCAGGAGTGTGGACAAGCCTATGATCAGGGGTAAGGTCAGCACCTCTGCTCAGAGAGACCCACCCAAAACCCTCAGGACATAGGGACTGAGGAATGGCCTTCTGGTTTCCTTATGAGGCCTGGAAGCTGATCCCATGATACAGGGCTCCATACTCAGTGCCAGGAGAGAGCTGGTCTCCCAGGAGTGCCGACACACATTTAAGCACAGGCAGACCACCACTTCTGTTCAAATTCCTCAATCAAGAGGGACCATCGCAGAGCCATCAGGACACAGGAACCAAGGAACAGTTGGGGACAGAATCCTTCTGGTTTCTGTCTGAACCCCAGAGCTGACCCTGTACCACAGCTCTCCAAACCCAAATTCCTCTCAGAGAGAGCAGATCTCCAGGAGTACTGATGAAAAGGATGACAGGAGGGACAAGCCACAGTCAGAGAGACCAAGACCAGCTAACACCAGAGATAACTAGATGGTAAAGGGCAAGGGTAAGAATATAAGGAACAGAAACCAAGGCAACTTGGCATCATCAGAACCCAGTTCTCCCACCACACTGAGCCCTGGATACTCCTACCCACCAGAAAAGCAAGACTCAGATTTAAAATCACTTCTCATGATGATGATAGAAGACTTTAAGAAGGAAATAAATAACTCCCTTAAAGAAATACAAGAGAACATAGGTAAACAGCTAGAAGCCCTTAAAGAGGAAATACAGGAAACCACAATCAAACAAGCGAAGGAAATGAACAAAACCATCCAAGATCTAAAAATGGAAATAGAAACAATAAAGAAATCACAAACAGACACAACCCTGGAGATAGAAACCTTAGGAAAGAGATCAGGAGTCATAGATGCAAGCATCACCAACAGAATACAAGAGATAGAAGAGAGAATCTCAGGTGCAGAAGATATCATAGAAAACATTGACAAAACAGTCAAAGAAAATGCAAAATGCAAAAAGCTCCTAATTCAAAACATCCAGGAAATCCAGGACACAATGAGGAGACTAAACCTAAGGATAATAGGTATAGAAGAGAGTGAAGAATTCCAACTTAAAGGGCCAGTAAATATCTTCAACAAAATCCTAGAAGAAAACTTCCCTAACCTAAAGAAAGAGATGAACATAAATATTCAAGAAGCCTACCAAACTCCAAATAGATTGGACCAGAAAAGAAATTCCTCCTGTCACAGAATAGTCAAAACATCAAATGCCCAAGACAAGGAAAGAATAATAAAAGCAGTAAGGGGAAAATGTCAAGTAACATATAAAGGCAGACCTATCAGAATTACACCAGACTTCTCACCAGAGACTGAAAGCTAGAAGATCCTGGGCAGAACTCATACAGACCCTAAGAGAACACAAGTGCCAGCCCAGGTGGCTATACCCAACAATCTCTCAATTAGCATAGATGGTGAAACCAAGATATTCCATTACAAAACCAAATTTACACAATATCTTTCCACAAACCCAGCCTTACAAAGGATAATAGATGGAAAACGCCAACACAAGGAGGGAAGCTACACCCTAGAAAAAGCAAGAAAGTACTCTTTCAATAAACCCAAAAGAAGATAGCCACACAAACATAAAAATAACATTGAAAATAACAGGAACCAACAATCACTATTCCTTAATATCTCTTAATATCAATAGACTCAATTCCCCAATAAAAAGACATAGACTGACACACTTGATCCATAAAGAGGACCCAGCATTTTGCTGCATTCAGGAAATGCACCTCCATGATAAAGACAAACACTCCCTCAGAGTAAAGGGCTGGAAAACAAGTCTCCAGGCAAATGGTCCCAAGAAACAGACAGGAGTAGCCATTCTAATATTGGCTAAAATCAACTTTCAACCAGAAGTCATCAAAAAAGATAAGGAAGGACACTTCATCCTCATCAAAGGAAAAATCTACCAAGAAGAACTCTCAATTCTGAACATCTATGCTCCAAATGCAAGGGTAACCACATTCATAAAAGAAACTTTACTAAAGCACAAAGCACACATTGCACCTCACACAATAATAGTGTGAGACTTCAACAGCCCATTATCATCAATGGACAGATCGTGGAAACACAAACCAAGCAGAGACACAGTGAAACTGACAGATTTTATGAACCAAATGGATTTAACAGATATCTATAGAACATTTCATCCTAAATCAAAAGAATACACCTTCTTCTCAGCACCTCATGGTAACTTCTCCAAAACTGACCATATACTTGGTCACAAAACAAACCTCAACACATATAAGAAGACTGAAATAATCTCATGCCTCCTATCAGATCACTACGGATTAAGGCTGGTCTTCAATGGCAACAAAAACAACAGAAAGTCCACATACACATGGAAGCTGAACAATGTTCTACTCAATCATAACTTTTTCAAGGAAGAAAGAAAGAAAGAAATTAAAGACTTCCTAGAATTTGATGATAATGAAAGTACAACATACTCAAACTTATGGTACACAATGAAAGCAGTGTTAAGAGGAAAACTCATAGCTCTGATTACCTCCAAAAAGAAACTGGAGAGACCATACACTAACAGCTTAACAGCAGACCTGAAAGCTGTAGAACAAAAAGAAGCTAATGCATCCAAGATGAGTAGAAGGCAGGAAATAATCAAAATCAGGCCTAAAATCTACCAAGTAGAAACAAAAAGAACTATACAAAGAATCAACAAAACCAGGAGCTGGTTCTTTGAGAAAACCAACAAGATAGATAAACCTTAGCAAAACTAACCAGAGGACACAGAGACAGTATACAAATTAACAAAATTAGAAATGAAAAGGGAGACATAACAACAGATCCTGAGGAAATTTAAAAAATCATCAGATCCTACCACAAAAGTCTATACTCAACAAAACTGGAAAATCTGGATGAAATGGACAATTTTCTAGACAGATAACAAATACCAAAGTTAATTCAGGATCAGATAAACCATCTAAACAGCCCCATAACCCCTAAAGAAATAGAAGCAGTCATTAATAGTCTCTCAACCAAAAAAAGCCCAGGACCAGATGGGTTCAGTGCAGAATTCTATCAGACCTTCAAAGAAGAACTAATACCAATACTCTTAAATCTATTCCACAAAATAGAAACTGAAGGAACACTACCCAATTCCTTCTATGAGGCCACAGCTACACTGATAGGAAAACCTCACAAAGACCCAACAAAAGAGAAAACTACAGACCAATTTCCCTTATGAATATCGATGCAAAAATACTCAATAAAATTCTCAAAAACCGATTCCAAGAACAAATTAAAATGATCATTCATCATGATCAAGTAGGCTTCATCCTAGGGATGCAGGGATGGTTCAATACCTGGA
>JAPYYD010007451.1:0-10267 GCA_028551405.1 Uromys caudimaculatus
AGGTCCCAGATGGAGGAGTTGGAGAAAGGTCTGAAGGAGCTGAGGGAGTTTGCAGCCCCAAGGAGGGAGCAACAGCGTCAATGGGCCTGACCCCCCCCCCCGGTCATCCTGGAGTTTGGACCACCAACCAAAGAATACACATCTATGGACCCATGGTTCGGACCACATATGTGGCAGAGGATGGCCTTGTTGGCCATCAGGGAGAGAGGAGAGGCCCTTGGGCCTGAGGGTGTTAGAGGCCCCAGTAAAGGGGAATGTCAAGGTGGGAATATGTGAATGGGTGGGTGGGTGGGTGGTAGTTTGAATTCCCTCATAGAGGCGGGGAGAGGGAAGGGATAGGGGGTTTCCAAAGAGGAACCTAGAAAAGCGGAAACATTGGAAATGTAAATAAAGTATCAAAAAAGAAAAAGAAGCTGAGGAGGTGCACTGTTTATTGGCTTGCTCCCCATGGGTTGATCAGCCATTATTTCATATCATCCAGGATTACCTGCCCAGGGCTGGCACCATGCACAGGTAGCTAAATTTCCCACACCTATCATAAGTCAAGAAAATACCCATATAGGCTTCCTATAGAATGATTATATGAAAGCATTTTCTCAATTGTGAGTTCTCCATCTCAGAGAACTCTAGTTTGCCTAAACTTGACAAAAACCTAAAAACAAAACAACATGATGATGACAACAACAACCCAAATGTTATGTAGAGAGTCTAAAATGAAGATATCCATCAGGTCCCTTCCCTCAGAGATCAGAGTACTGCAGAGGAAGAAGGGAAGTAAAGATTTTTGAGTCAGAATGGGTAGAAGACTCCAGGAGGACATGTTACATCAAATCAACTAAGAAGGATTTACAGGGGCTTACAGAGACTGACGCAGCAAGCACAGGACCTGCATGTGTCTGCATCTTCTGCTTATATGCTATGGCTATTAGTTTGGTTCTTCTTTGGGACTCCTAAACACTGTATATCTCTCCACATCTTTGCCTTAACTTGGGATTCTTTTTTTCCTATTGAATTGCTTTGTTCAGCATCAATATAAGGGCTTTTGCCTTGTCTTATTGAATGTCATGTTTTGGATGCTGTCTCTTGGAGAGCTATTCCTTTCTGAAGGAAAATGGAAGGTGTAGATCTGTGGGGAGAGGGGACTGGGTGGAGTAGAGGGAGGAAAACCTATGGTCAGTATAAGAGAAGAATCCATTTTAAATTAAAAGAAAAGAAAATATAGTTTTTAAACTGAGACTTAATAATTAATTATATAAGAACAATGAAAGGTTATTACATGGGGAACCACACACTGTACTATTAAGAGGAGGCATTTGGGAAACAATAGAATGTGAAATGTTTGGATAGAGAACCTTCAGTAAATTGTGATCCAAAGTTGAGCAAAGAACAAGATGTAGAGTCCCCAAAGTCTCTGATACCTTTGATGCTTAGGTCCCAATCTCTGGTCCTGACAAACTCCCTCATCAGCCTTCTCTCCAGGGCCAATTCTCCTTGGATGTTTTCTTCTTTCCTTGACTTTTCCCAAAATTCTTTAATTTATTTTGGAATCATTTCTCTATCACATTTTCTGCCTCCAAATCTTAATTAAATCTGGCTATCTCAGGAAAGTACACTGTCTTCAAAGCTCTGTTGAGAAGATGCTGCTTTTTTCCCTACGCCACTGACACAATTACACACTGTTGACATCTTCCTGGCTTCTCATTCCATTTCTAAATCATGCATTGGCCATCTTGATGATGGAGCACTGATATCAGTAGTAGTTTGTACGAGAGATATCACCGTCCTGAGAGCCATACTGACAACCATTTTCCTCTCCTCACTTATTAATGACTGTGCCTAGGTCTCAGTCTTTTCTCTAACTCAAACTCTTTGTCCTGCTGCAGAACAGTACTGATACCCATCATATGGGGAGCCATTAATGGGATGTGAAAATGATTAGAATCTGAATGCCTCATTTCTCCCCATAATTCACTTGAAAACTTGCTATAATATTTTCATTAAGATTGTGGCTACATATGGCACATCTGAACTCCCTGAATTTCATAAATGATATGCTGTTTCTTTTTCTGTAATCTTTATCAATTTTAAAAATAGGATTATCATTTTGAGTGCAAGAGTCTGAAACTTGGACCCTCATGCATGCAAGGCAAGCACTCTTATATCAACCTCCATCCCCAGCCCAAAACACTTGTCTGAAGACTGGAAGATGTCAATTTTGAACCATCCAATCTAATATGCTGTGGAGAAATGGAAAGAATATATTTTGAAAGAGTTTTGTATACATTTCACAGAATCTGGTCTCTCTCTGTCTCTTTCTCTCTCTCTTATTCTTACTCTGTTATTCTTTTTTAATTTTTATTTTTTTATACTGTATTTACATTTCAAATGTTTCCTCCTTTCCAAGTCTCCACTTTGGAAACCCACTATCCCCTCCCCCTCCCCCTGCCTCTATGAGGGTATTCCCCGACTCACTCACTCCTGTCTTCCCAACTTGGGATTCCCCTGTCCTGGGACCTCTAACACCCTCTGGCTCAAGATCCCCTCCTCCTGCTGATGGCCAACAAGGCCCTCCTCTGCCATATAGGTGGTCAGAACCATGGGTCCCTCCACGTGTATTTTTTGGTTGATGGTTCAGTCTCCAGGAGGACCAGGCGATCAGGCCAGTTGACACTGTTGCTCCCTCCATGGGGCTGCAAACTCCCTCAGCTCCTTCAGTCCCTTCTCCAACTCCACCATCTGGGACCTCACACTCAGTCCAACAGTTACTGTGAAGTGAAACTTGGGTATTCCAAACTTTTGGGCTAATATCCAGTTATCAGTGAGTATATACCATGTTTGTTCTTTTGTGACTGAGTTACCTCACTCAGGATGATATTTTCAAGTTCCATCCATTTGCCTGTGAATTTCATGAAGTCAGTGTTTTTAATAGCTGAGTAGTATTCCACCATGTAATAAAGACACATGCTCCACTATGTTCATAGCAGCCATATTTATAATAGCCAGAAGCTGGAACAACCCATATGTCCCTCAGCAGAGGAATGGATACAGAAAATATGGCACTCTGTTATTTTTTAGTCTTCTATCCTGGCACCTTGGAACTTTGTGTCTTTCATCCACAAACCCTGTGTTCCTCTGGAACACCTGAGTCCATAACTTTACATGTTCTGAAAGCCCTGGGAGTGTACCTGTTTTTGCAAGGAAGGTTGTGTCTCATAGACCTAGGAAAACAACTTTTCTATGGCTCCAGAAAGAACTAGGAAATTCTTCAAATTTATGCTGTTCCTGCCTCATCCTCCTGAGTCCTGGGATTACTGAAAGCACCATGATGTCAAGACATTGCTTATGTAAACACTATTAAGTAATAGTTCTTTTACTCCTTCAAGTTTTATTTTCATTACTTGCTCAAAATGAATTAAACCAAAACATTTTTTAAAAGTTCTTTGTATTGAAGTGGTATAGCCAGATTATACAGAGATTCAGAAACATAGAGAATTCCATATTATTTTCTGTGATGGTTGTGCTAATTTACATGCCTACTGAACAGTATAAAGGGTTTCTTTGATAATAGACATACAAGTATGGCAAAATAAAGCTTTGATTTTCATATCTTGATCACTAAACATGTGAAACATTTCCTTATATATTTACAGGCCAATTATCTTTTTTGAGATAAGGCCTTATTGTGTGGCCTAGGATAATATCATACTTGCTGTATACCAGCTTGGCCATGGATTTGTAATCTTCTTGCATCAACTTCCTGAGTGCCTGAGTTGAAGGAATATTATGCAATGCCTGCCTCTGTACTTCTCCTTTATTTATATTTTCATTATGTTTAATTTAATATATAAAACAATGGCCTTCATTGCGACATTTTCTTGCATACATATTCTTATATTTTATTCTTATATTACATTAAATACATGTATATATTTTCAGGTATAGGAGAAAATCTGATACTTCTTTTTCTACATGGCTTAGTTTTCTTAACACAATGTCTTTAAGTTCTGTCAATTTTTCTACAAATTAGCTTTCTTCTTTTCTTCTTTACTGATGAATAAAATTCTATGTACATATGTGTTATGCTTTCTTTGGTTTTGTTTTTAAGATTTGTTTATTTATTATATGTATGTGGGTACACTTTCATTCTGTTCAGAGGCACCAGAAGAGGGCATCAGATCGCATTACAGATGGTTATGCTTTCTTAATTCACTGATGGGTTGATAAATCTCCATGCTGTTCCATGTCTAGACTACTGTGCATAGTTAAAAAATAAGCATGAGCATCGAAGAATCTCTGTGGTCTTGTGACTTAGAATCCCTTGAGTTTATAGTAAAGAGTAGTATGGATGGGTCATATGGCAATTATATTTAGTGTGTGTGTGTGTGTGTGTGTGTGTGTGTGTGTGTGTGTGTGTATGAGAGGGGGGAGGAGTAGGCAGAGAGACAGAGAGACAGAGAGACGGAGACCTACACAATGTACAATAATTAATTTTCTCACATATTTTCCCCATTGTGGTCATTTGTTTTTTTCATAATGGACTCAATATTGTTTTAATTTCTATTTCCTTAATAGCTAAAATACTGAACATAATTTTTTCACATACTTATTTGCAGTTTTTTCTTACTTTTTAAGAAATGCTCAATTCATTATTGTGTAGATCATCTGATTTATATTTGAGTTTGTTTTAGTTTGCTTTGAGTTTTTTATTGGTTGTAGATATTAATCCTCTATTAGACATTTAGGGGTCAGAATCACAGCATAAAAATTATTTGAGTGCTTCAGTCTCTGCTCTATCAAATGAATATTGAGAATAAGGAAAAAGTCTATATCCTGTCTAACTGTGAAGATCCTCTACATGTAAAATGCTCAACACAATTATTAGTATTTTAAAATGTTGATAGAAATATTGGTTGTAATTATTGTAGTGATTGTCAAACAACCCTCCAATAAAGAGCTACAAGTGTTCTGAAATTAGGGTTAGCAAGAGAACTATAGTACCACCAAGTCTTTGGGCTGAAGAGTAAGTGTTTTCCCATGATCTACCTATATCAAGGGCACTAGTTAAGGTTAACACTTAGACTGTATTTCAATTCTTAGAGACATCCAAGTTATTTTTAAATTCTACTTCACTATATAATTTTAAAACATTCATGTCTGCCTTCTTATGCAATGATGAAAATGTATTTTTTCTCATTTAAATTTTAGCTTTATATAAAGTTTCACTTCATACTCCTCTGGGCTACTTGATGGCATATGCTAAAGCGATAAATATATATAGAATGAATGAAACTAGGTTTAGCTTTTATTCTTTAAGTATAACACTATTTATTCAGTACAAATATCAAAGTAAACTTAGAAATAATTGTTCTTAGCAAAATTTTCATATTGTGATATAGTAAATAGTAAACAAATTCTATATGACTGTGCATGAACACCTAAGAGAGAACAAAATAATAAATTGATCTCTTGAGAATTCGCAGGATCATGGGAACTTAATTATTCAAGCCTGAGAATTGAATCACTCAATATCCACCACAGGAAATACTAATGTTCCATTATACTTCAGAATTCATATTTGAATCTTTAGCATCTTTAGGGATTTATTCCCAAAGGAGACAAACATTAAAAGATGACTACATAACCATGCAATCTCGACTTTTCACTGAAGGATAAATGAGTTCTCATTTCAAGGTAGGACTTTGGCTTTTTGTAATGAATCTGGCTGAATGGTTTTCATATATAAACTGAGAAAAATATTTATGTATTCAAAATAAAATTAGCTATGGGTTAAGTATCTATTATATTGTTTACAAACTGATAGGATAGATATTTCACATTATATGGTAAAATACCTGTTTCAAATATATAAAAAATGTCTAACAATTTTCAGTAGATATTTTTATTGATAATTTAAATTTTCTGTTTAGTTGGGATAAGAACAATAACTTTATTTATGTAGGAAAATCGTACACAATACCTTACAAAAATTCCAACGTTTCTGGTGTAAAGGAGTCTAAGATTATTATTATTTAACTTTATTATTACATATCTGTTAAGTATTTTAGGCAAATATAGTATCAGATTTAAAAATAAAATGTATATAAGAAAATATTGCAATTTCATAAATTACTGATTTGTATCTATGCATAATCTTTAGATTCATGCTTGTTTTTAAGAGGTATGTAAATACATTAGCTGCTACTCAAGTATTTCTTATAAAACTTTATGCATTCATCTTTCATAACATACTACTGACTAATTTTGCTATTCTAATCAATATTCTATGTTTATTTTTTGCTTTAAGGAAATAGAAAAAGAACATAGCATGTAAAGAAACAGGCTTTTATAATAGGGAAAGTTTTTAGGGGTATTGTGCTAACTACATTTAAATTGTAGACTCATTTTTGCAGGTGAGTAAATATACATGCTTGGACATCTTTAAATACAATTGCATTATTTGTATATTAATGAAAGTAAAACTACCCATTTATAAATCCCCTCCTGTAATGTCTCCATCACAGCCTCGATCTTGCAGCAGCTACACTATTCCATGGCTTTCCTGCATAATGGGAGTCACACTGAAGTGACAGAGTTCATTTTATTGGGCTTAACAGATGACCCAGTCCTTAGAGTTGTCCTCTTCACCATCATCCTGTGCATCTACCTGATGACTGTGTCCGGGAACCTCAGCACCATCCTTCTCATCAGAGTCTCTTCCCAGCTCCATCACCCCATGTACTTTTTTCTCAGCCATTTGGCTTCTGTTGACATAGCCATCTCTTCTTCTGTCACACCTAATATGCTTGTCAACTTTCTAGTGGAAAAGAGCAGTATCACCTACACTGGATGCGGCATCCAACTTGGCTTAGCTGTTTTCTTTGGGGCTATTGAATGCTTCCTTCTGGCTGCCATGGCTTATGATCGTTTTGTGGCAATCTGCAACCCACTGCTTTATTCAACTAAAATGTCCACACAAGTCTGTATCCAGTTGCTTGTAGGGTCTTATATTGGTGGATTTCTTCATGCTTCCTCCTTTACATTTTCCTTCATTTCTTTTCTCTTCTGTGGACCAAATAGAGTCAATCACTTTTTCTGTGATTTTACTCCTTTAGTTGAACTCTCTTGTTCTGATAACAGTGTTCTCCTAATTCTTGATTCATTTTCTGCTGGCTCCATCATTGTGATCACAGTGCTTGTCATAGCCATTTCCTACACTTACATCCTCATCACCATCCTGAAGATGCGTTCCACCGAGGGCCGCCACAAGGCTTTCTCTACATGCACCTCCCACCTCACTGCAGTCACTCTGCTATATGGGACAGTCACATTTATTTATGTGATGCCTAACTCCACCTACTCCACGGACCAGAACAAGGTGGTGTCTGTGTTCTACATGGTGGTGATTCCCATGTTGAATCCCCTCATCTACAGCCTGAGGAATAATGAGATTCAGGGTGCTCTGAAGAAACAGCTTGGTGCAATAAATGTTTTCTAAGAGTCATCAGTTATTATGAAAGACTTCATAGAATAATAATGCCTCTTTGATATAATATTAAATAGAGTGTTCTGACTGAAAATGTAATAGAATAGTAGTATCTTTTCAATAAATATGGGGGTTCAAATTTTATGTTACATAGAAAACTAGAAGTTTTTTTTATTAAAATCAAATTAATTTTTAATTTAAGGGCATACGTCTAATAATATAAATATAAATTGCTAAGCATACTTTTAAATTACATTAACATTTCTCAAAGTTGTTCATATTTAAGCATGTTACAAGTTTGATTTTAATTGTTCACAAAGTCTCATATAATGGGCAAAAGCCTAATAACTATCATGGTTCTCATGGGAATGAAAGAGACATTTAAACATTGAGCTTAATTGCAATGCTTACTTTGCTTGAGGCATGTCATAAAAGAGATAAGTCACTCAGAACTTTTCTATCTCCTTTATTGACCAGAAGCTGAGTGGCTTTGTTCAACCACACATCCCTACCATAAGGTACAGAAGCAATGAATCTATAGACACAACCCAACATGGAATGAAACTTGTAAAACTGTCAGGAATGACCCTTTTCTTTTTATAAGTTGATTATCTTATTTGTTATAGCAACAGAGACCTGGCTAATACAGATTCCAATCCTTCAAGATGTGTTTGAATTAACACTAAGTTATCCTTAGATAAATTTGAGAAATATACTCATCCATGCTCTAACACATAACAAGGACACATGTTTCACTATGTTCATAGCAGCCTTATTTATAATGTCCAGAAGCTAGAAACAACCCAGATGTCCCTCAACAGAGGAATAGATACAGAAAATGTGGTACATTTACACAGTGGAATACTACTCAGTTATTAAAAACAATGACTTCATGAAATTCACAGGCAAATAGATGAAACTTGAAAATATCATCCTGAGTGAGGTAACTGAGTCACAAAAGAACACACATGGTATGTGCTCACTGATAAGTGGATATTAGCCCAAAAGTTTGGAATACCCATGATTCAATACACAGCAACTGTTGGACTGAGCATGGGGTCCCAGATGGAGGAGTTAGAGAAGGGACTGAAGGAGCTGAGGGAGATTGCAACCCCATGGAGGGAGCAGCAGTATCAGTTGGTCAGACCCCTTGGTGCTCTCAGAGACTGGACCACCAACCAAAGAATACATATGGAGGGACCCATGGGGCTGGCCACATATATGGAAGAGTAGGGCCTTGTTGGCCATCAGTGGTAGGAGAGACCCTTGGGTCTGACAATGTTAGAGGCCCCAGGATAGGAGAATGCCAGGGAGGGAAGATGGGAGTGGATAGGTGGGTGGGGAAATACCCTCATAGAGGCAAGGGGAGCAGTTTTCCAAAGGGGAGACCTGGAAATGGGAAAACATTTGAAATGTAAATAAAGTATCTGAAAAAGAAATATGTGAAAAACAGTGGAAGGAACTGAGTAAAACAGTTCAAGATCCAAAACTAGAAATAGAATCAATAACGAAAACTAAAACTGAGGGGAATCAGGAAATAAACTTTAGGAACTTGAAGAAGAATCTCAGAGGGAAGCCTCACCAACAAAGCACAAGATATTGAAGAGAGAATCTCAGACAATGAAGAACCGAGAGAAGAATTGGATATCACCGTCAAACTAAATGTTAAATCTAAAAACCACGCAGCATAAAACATTAAGGAAATATGGGACACTATGTAAAGATCAAACCTAAGAATAATAAACATAGGGGAAGGAGAAGAAACCCAGTAAATATTATCAACAAAATAGTCGAAGAAAATTTCCCAAATGTCTAGAAGATTAATTTATTGGACCAGAAAGAAAACTCCCTTGGCACATAATAATCGAAACACTAAACCTACAGAACAAAAAATATTAAAAGTTACAAGCAGGTGGGTAGAGACCTCTGCCTGGGCCACCAGGAGTCCATAACCAACCAGCTCTGGAGAAAGATACCCTCCCAGGAACTTGGAAAAGCCATAGGTGGGGTTAAGGGGAGCAACACCTCTCACCCAGACCCGCCCGGATCCGCCAGGATCCAGAGCCTGAGAACCCGGGGCCAGGAAACCAATGTACCTTCCAATTTCATCTGTGGGTGGAGACCTCTGCCTGGGCCAACAGGGGCCTGTGCCTGGGGACCTCAGCCTAGGTCACAAGACTCCAGGAGAAAGCGGGTATCACAGGAGTGCTGACACACCTTTGAGCACAGGCAAAACCACCACTTCTGTTCAAACTCACTGGATCAAGAGGAACCCTTGCAGAGCCTTCAGGGCATAGGAACCAAGGGACAGCTGGGGACAAGATCCTTCTGATTTTTTTCTGCACCCCAGAGCGGACCCTGTGCAACAGCTCTCCAAACCGAAACACCTCTCAGAGAGAGCTGGTCTTCAAGGAGTACTGACACAGAGGCCTGCAGGAGGGGCAAGCCACAACCAGACAGAGTAAGATCAGCTAACATCAGAGTCAACAGGATGGCAAAAGGCAAGGGTAAGAACATAAAGAACAGAAAAACCAAGAGTAATCTGCACCATCAGAACCCAGCTCTCCCACCACAGCAAGTCCTGGATACCCCAACACACCAGAAAAACAAGACTCAGATTTAAAATCATTTCTCATGATGATGATAGAAGACGTGAAGAAAGAAATGAATAACACCCTTAAAGAAATACAAGAACAGAGATAAACAGCTAGAAGCCTTTCAAGAGGAAATACAAAAATCCATTAAAGAATTACAGGAAAACTCAATCAAACAGGCAAAATTTCA
>JAPYYD010007452.1:0-10267 GCA_028551405.1 Uromys caudimaculatus
GGAGTGGGTGGGCGGGTGGGTGGGAGGTGGAATTCCCTCACAGAGGTGGGGGAGGGGGAAGGGATAGGTGGTCTCCAAAGAGGAGACCTAGAAAGGGGGAAACATTGGAAATGTAAATAAAGTATCAAAAAAAAAAAAAGAAAAAAAAAGATGTCTGCCTTATGACACAGGATGTATGCACGATGTATGCACCCTATGTCCACACACACACCATGGTATGCACACTGAAACACAAACATCACACATACACATATAATAATAAATTTAAAAGCATTGGGGAGTGATTAATTCCAACTACTATATTAGCTAACATTTAATGTTCACAACTTAGGCGTTTGTTGAGTGCTTTACATATTAATTCACTGAATGCAGAACTAATCCTAAAAGACAACATCATTACCCTCCCTTTACAGCTGCAACTGAGGGAAGGAAAGCACAGAGAAGCTGACTGTCTGGCTACAGGCTACCTACACAAGGGGTTGCCCAGCTAGGACTTGAATCCAGGCAGGTGACTCCATAAACCATGGCTTAATAAATGAAGTAGCATATGAATTGATTCATGTATTCATGTACTCATTCTTAAAGGATGAGTACATTTGAAAAGGCAAGAAATAATGAAAATTATGGTATTTATATTGGTTGAAAAGTAAAATTGAGGATATAGAGATAATATAGGTTTAAAAGTGAAACCGAAAGATCATAGATAGTACAAGATATAAGGAGAAAAATAGGTTAGGGTAGAGAGTAGTAGACTGGAGACTGAGAACTGACTCTAAGGATGATCACAGTCTTTGTTAGTAAAACATAAAATAAAGTGGTCCTTACAGTAGCCATCAACTTGTTTATATAGTTCAGTCAATGAAGTAGAAAACTTCAAATCTAAGATAGCAGACAATTCTGTTTATCCAAGAGTGAAAACTTTGTAGGCACTAGTCAATGACTGGCTTGTGAGCAATCCACAGTGATCTGCTGTGCAATCTTCTTATTTTTCACACTATTTATAAAAACCAGGTGACCCAATAAAAGGGATGCAAGTAGGAATGAGGTTTCTAGGTCAGCAATAGCTTCATGTCTCCATGTTCTGTGACTCAAGTATGTAGTGTTTCAGCGACAGGGTCTTACTGTCACGTCTGGAGGGTAATCAGGAGCACTGGCAATAAGTTGTCATGTTTTGGGTCTGAGATCTCACTGGCCAACAACTCCAAAAGGAGTAACACATTCTTGGCTCTGGCCTTTGTTTTAATTTAATTTTTAAGATTTATTTTATGTGTTTTGCCTGCATGTATGTATGTGGTATATATGATACACCTAAGAGCTTGCTGCTGTTACAGAGGACCCAGGTTCAGATCCCAGCACACATACAGCGACTCACAACTGTGCAATGGATCTGATGTCCTCTTCTGATCTGGTGAGCATCAGGTACACCTGCGTTCCAGGGGGCTGAGCATCCAGCATTCCCTTATTCTCGGCACCTCTGCTTTCCCCTTCTCCCACCCAGTTTAACCTTCCTGTTCAATGACTCTCATTTGACTCTTTATAAAAACTACATCCATTTCTTCTAGCTAGATGATTAAATAGTGATCCATAACTGGCCATGCTGCAGAGAACAAGAGAATGCAGGATGCTCAGACCCATGGAACACAAATACCTCAGCTCCTCCTCTCTAGACTCATACATTGCTAAGGGGGTAGAAAGAACACAAGAGCCAGAGGCAGTAAAGATCTCGAGGAAACTGTGGGGCAGCTACACACATGAACTCACAGCAGTTGTGACAGAAAGCACAAGACTTGTGCAAGCCGAAGAGAGACCAAGTCCCAGTATGGAGCAAGGACCTGGGCATGAAGTCTCATCCCAGCCAAGGAACTACTGGTAACTGTTAGCTGCTGAGAGAGGAAGAGTGCGTTTTCTCTAAGTGTGTGGCCCCTAATAAGTAGACAACACTCCAGGAGAAGGCTACACAACCAAGAATATTTAGGAAGCACAAATTGCTTTTGATGGGTTTAAAAAAAATGAGCAGGCCGGGGGGTGGGGGGGTGGGTGGATTCTGGGAAAACATGGAGGACGGGGTTGAATATGATCCGAACTCCGTGGATGGAATTCTCAGAGAACTAATCAAATAGTTTTATAACTTTTTTTTTTTGCAGCAAAAATAAAACTAAAGAACAAGAAAATAATTGAAGAAATAAATCTTTGATCTATGCTAAAAAATCTCCACCTAAAAAAAAGCACTTTAAATGGTATTTAAAAGTCAAGTTCCCTTTACATGTTTAACAGAGTTTCTGAAAGTAAGGAAAATCCTTAAAGTCTTATAAAAGGATAAAGGGCTGAACACTGGGATAGTAACCTTGAATTGGCACCAAGGCTGCCCTGAGGATGTGTCTACCTATGAGAGGCCCGCACTGGAAGAGCAGGTTGGAGAAGAGCAGCTTGTCCTTGACTATCTCTGCAGAGCTGGGACAACCACAACTACATAAAGGCAAAACCCTTCGAAAGCTGTGAACCTGTGAACACATACACAGAAGTCCAAACAATAACCAAAGAAGATGACCTCAGCTACAAAGAACAGAGAGACAGAACTACAAGATGAAAAGCTAAGGACAGTGGTCATAAGTTCTACATTTGGAGATGCTTTAATGAAGAAAGAGACACTCTTTCTGTGAGATTACCCTTAACCGCAAACTGTCAAGAACCACAGACTAAAGTGCCGCCGAACTCAATTCACACTGTAACATTACAAAATTCACAGGAAGTAAGTAATAAGGAGTTCCCTCACCAGAAGAAATGAATAGCAGAATTAGAACCCCGTGGGTATCAACTACTAGAAAAAAGTATCCAACATAAAAATCATAAAATCAGGAAACTGAAATATGCCCATGAAAAGGTTTATCTAAAACAAAGCAAATATAATTTTGGGTAATAAAATATAGTTGTTTAAATAAACACCAAGCAGTAAAGAGTTATTTCTTTAAAATAATACTTTGGATGGTTGAGGAAACAATTATAAATTACTAGATGATGAATGAATTTTCTTAATTTTTAATTACACTTGATAAATGGAATTATAGTTATTTATGATGTCATTTGTATATTCTAAAAAATAAAACTTAACATTTGTTTTAAAATATGTCACCAAAGGGGGGAAAGAATTTAATGAAGTCAGTGTAGGAAAATATGGAAAGCAACAAATCTGAGTGATATGAAATTCTAAAATTAAAATGAATACTCATTGGATATTAGCTATGTTACTAAAATATCAAATACAGCCAAAGAGACATTTCAAGTATGGGAAGATGGCTCTGAAGGGAGTATCCAAACTGAACACAAACCTTACACGGAGCAAAGCAGAACTCACCTTCCTTTGGGCTGACGGCAGCAGGAAGGCTGCTCCAGTCAAGGGTCCAAGCAGGACACGGGTGCGGAGAAAACATCGCTTCAATGCCTTTTTCCTAGAAAAGGAAGGAGGCGTTCCAAGTCAGTATATTAATAAAGCTGTTTCCAAAGGTCACATTTCTATTTTCTACATTGACAAAGGCAATTAAAAGTAATCACATGTGCACCAAAATATTTAGTGACATAAAAAAGTGCAAACTGTTATAAAAAATATAAAATGTCCTTTTAAAATCAGTACATTGCTATTAGCTTTTAATTGTGGTAATAAAAAGTAATGCTGAGAATATTTAAAAGTAATAAGCCAATAAATATACGAGGCAGGGGCTGAAGATGGCTCAGGAGTTAAGAGCATTTGTTACTCTTGCAGAGGACCTGGGTTTGGTTCTCAGTACCCATGTAGTTGCTCACAACCATTGTTAACACTAGTTCCAGGGAGTTCAGTGTCTTCTGATCTCCTCTGGTACCAGGCAATCATGTGGCACTTACATAGATATGCAGGCAAAATACTATATACATAAAGTAAATAGTGTAATAGAAAAAAAGTCACTTGAAAACAAAACGTTATCAAAATACATTCATAGACTATTAAAAATTCTGACCGTCCATTGTCCATTAATGTCTATCTTTATACACGAAAACCATCTATGTAAACTGCAAGCTACATTTACTGCACCTAAAAAATGCCGACATAACTCACATGTCACCCTATCAGTTTATCTGAAGGTAGTATCTCTAATGGATTCTAAAAACTTAAAGAACTGTTTTTTATTTCATTAAATTTGTCTGTCAGGGTCTTCTCTATGTTAGAATTTGTGCATCTAGAGCCAGGCATAGTGAGATGCTGCTTTAATCCAGCACTTGGGAAGTGAAAGCAAGAGGATCAGTGGTTGTAGGCCACCCTGAATTATGACGATATCCATCTCAAACCAGCCAGCCAAGCAACAACAAACCCACCAAAAGCTTACATTTATTCTATCTATAGATAGTGGCAGGGCAAACATAGATTTATATATTTCTCTAATCACAAAATGTGAGTCCACATTCCACAACAAAGATGACCATTGTTCAGATATTATCATCTACAGAAAGGAAAATTATAGCCTGGGATGGTGTGTACATCTTTAAGTCTCAGCACTACAAAGTCTGAGGCAGGAGGATCACTTAAGCCCACAAGTAAGGCCAGAGTGGGAAACACTACGAACTTCCATCGTACTCAAGAGAAAGCAAAATATATCCAGGCAAGTAAAATACAGTAAAAACTGCTGATAATTCACCTTTCACTATAGCAGTTACTCATGAGATTACTTTCCAGTATGCAAACTAATTGAATTTGGGTCCCAAGGGAAAGAACAATCATTTTACTAGGGATAGAGATGTAACTACAGATGTAGAAATCGAGTCCTCATTTGTTTCTAGAAAAGTAAACAACAAATCTGTCTGAAATCATTTTTCTCATTTCTACTGCCTTTACTCTGACTTTGTTTCTACTCATTTCCAATCTCATTCACACTTTAGGGTCTTTAAAAATACTACAACAAAATGTACCTTCCTCAAGCAGACACTTTGGGAAGAAAATTGAGGTATTTATTTTTCTACTAAACTTTAAATCTTCAATCTCTCCACAATACAGGTTCCTGCCATTGCCCTTGGCCACCTCTCAGAACTTAAAGGCAAGACCAGATTGTTGAAGACATCACACACTTCAGACACAGGATTTGGAGGAGCTGAGCTAGAACTAACCTGGACGCCTCCTCCCTGAGAACTAGCTTTAATGGTATCTGTGTAGGTACCACGTAAGCTGCCAGGGAGAAAGTAACCAACAGTTCTTCTCAGCTGTAAAGGTACAAACCACAGAAACGACCTACCTGAGAGATGCACAAATGCAGGAGTGGCACATTCAGCTTGAGGATAGCCAACACCTATCTAATTGGACTTAGGGTCTGCTCAGTGGTAAAGAACTCACACCTAGTACTGCAAACAGAGTAAATACCTGTGTCTGGTGAGGTCATGAAGGCTACAGGAGAAACCTTACTGCTCATGTGAATTCTAAATACTTACTTAATCTTAAACTCACACATAAGGATAGCCTCACCCCTAATCAAAAAAAGCTTCTTTTTGCAGCAGATGAAGACAATTGTAGAAATCCACAACTGGCTAAAATACAAAGAATAAGTGTCGGTGGTGTGTCCAATCCTGGTTGATACAACTACAACATAATGCCTAAGGCTGAGGGAGCACTGAAGGAGGTGCAGAAGATTGTAAGATGCAGGGGCTAGTCTATTGTCTTCAAGTTAGTATGTTCTACATATGGCAAGGAGGCTGTACCCGTGAAGTTGGAACAATTTGATTACCTAGACAAGACCTGCATAATGACAATCAATTGACAAGCCAACTACAGATAGGAGAAATACCACAAGGCCCTATCACTAGAGAAAAACCTAAGGCAGTTATGGCTACTGAGAGAGAATCCATCTCCCCAGGAACAAGCCCCCTGATAGATTATACAAGCCCAAGTGGACATCCCTAAACATAAACACATACAAGCAACAGCAAATGGACTCAGTGGGGTTTTGGTGTGTGTGTGTACATGCATGTATGTACAACAATATTAAAGAGAAGGCCATGAATTTGAGAGATGGAATAACACACACACACACACACACACACACACACACACACACACACACACACACACACAAAACTGGACAGGGAAGGCAGAAATGATGTAAATATAGAACTCATGTATGAAATCTCAAAAAAAATTAAGTTAAAAAAATTAAATCACGAAACTTGCATGAAAATGGATGGAATGGAGACCATCATGTTGATCAGAATAAATCAGAACAAGAAACATGAACTAAATACATAACCAAAATAAAGACTGGAATCAAAGCTCTGTAACAGAAAATTTAGGTTAAAATGACCAGATAGGATGTTCTATGAATATTTAAGTTCTTTTTTTAAAAAATACTACTTCTAAACCATGTATTTTGACTTGAAAACAAGACTAGCAGAAGCATTATTTGGTAAATAAAGATCTGAATAGCTAGAAATAAAATGTGTAATAGATGATGCCAGAAGATGATTATTAGTTGGGAAAGTATGCTCCAAGGGATAATTTTTAAAAAAGAAAACTGTAACAAAACAAGCTAACTACCATTAACTTGGTCATGGTTGGTCTTGGTCCTCCTGTGAACAAAGGATCATTTTGCTCGTCTACAGCTGCTACTTCATTAGAATTCACAGGCTGTTTACTTGCAGAGTTCAGCAATTCTGGTAAATACAGAAAGTGGATTCCACACTTAGAAGCTGCTGTTTTGACTTTTGGCACTTCCTGAATCCTCTGATACCAAGAGGTTAGTAGTGGAAACTGTTCCAGCTTCTCTGAAAATTTCTTGCAAATAGTTACCTGTTTAAAAAAAGGATAGTTTAGAAATATATATATATACATATATAATGATTTTTATGACAATGTTAATGAAGTATCACATATCATAAAACTTACACATCTCAAAGGTACAATTCAAATGAACATTAGGAAATTCAAATAACTGTGCAAGTACCACCACAATCCAGTTCTAGGACACCATAATGCTGTAACAGTTTGTAGTAAACTGTCCTCAAAACTAGTTGCAGGCAGCCAGTGATCTGTTTTCCGAGTTTATAATGTGCTTCTTATGCAAGTCAATAGGATCATAAGTAGTATTTGTGCTGTTCCATTTAGCATTATGTCGCCAACATTCTCATATAGCTAAGCTCATGAGTACTTTGCTTTCTTTATTAATAGTCTTGGTGATGTCTCCTCAGGTTTTAATATTCACTAATGTAATATTGCTGAAGACACTATTTATGCCATCAAACACAGAAAAATTGAGCTGGTGCCTAACTAGATGCGTCACCCCTACTGACTAGCATTCCTGGTGTTGGAACATATTCCGAATGCTACCTGGCAGGAAAAGTCATCAATGTCACCCAGCACAAACCCTCTGACCTACAATAGTAACCTGCTTATAAAATATACTAGTACAATAGTGTTATGGGAATAATCAACAACTTTTAAAAATTGGCTGTAAGGCTCACTCCATGAGATGGAACCTACACCTGACATTACTAATGTGACCAAGAACCTGAGACTAGATAGGTCATGGTATTGTTCTGTTAAATGAATATAGTAATAAAACAACTACTAATGACATACTATTATACCCATATAACGAGCCATCACTAGAGAAGGAATTAACATAGAAACTTACTACAGGACAATGGCAGAGTGAGAGACTTTTGAGCACTCAGCCCTAAATAGGATATCTTTAGCAAACCCCTCCCCTCAAGGTTCAGGGATCTGTCAGACAGGAGGTAAAAATATGATAACAGCCAGAAGTTGTAGATGACTCCAAGGAGACAGCATTTTTAGAAATAACAGTGCGGATGCAATTATGAGTCACAGAGACTGTGAGAGAATACATAAGATAAGCACAAATTCAAGCCAGCTGTACTCCCAGCACAGAGAAGAGGAATGAGCACAATATCCCATCCCTGACCAAGATGCTACTTACAGCTGACACCCGTTCCAACAGGGAAAGCCTGGAGGACTGAGAAGAAGAATATCAAACACAGTCCGGGGCAAGTCCCAGGACCGGGAATGGTAGACAGACCAACACAGGGAGGACTTCATGGGCTTTATGTGCTTTTTGCTTGTTTGTTTTGTTATTTTTGGTTTTTTGATTTTTTTTTGAGAGACAGATTAAAAAAATGAAGTTGGGGAGGTAGGAAATGGAAAGATTAAGGAAGAAGTTGGGGGGAGGAAAGACTATGATCAAAATACACTGCATGGAAAAAAGTTTAAAGCATTAGAATAAACTTAATAAGGAAATAAACAGCTAAACTACAAAATGGGCAAATTTCTAAATAGAGACCTAACCCTAAAAGTTGTATATATGATTATAAAAAACATATAAAAATACTAATTGTTATATATCATTAGACAATTGAAAATTAAGATGGCACCACTACATACCTATTAGAAACAAAATTCCAAAACACAACACAAGAGAGGTTGAGGATGTGGAGCGACAGAAACAACCTGGAAAGACAGCTTGGTAGTCCTTACAAAGCCAGCCCACCACACGGTCCGGCGACACTGTGATGCAGACGTCAAAACACAGCTTACTCATCATTTACGACTTACACTAAGTTCATCCCATTGCGTGTCATAGTTTAATCCTCTCTCTAACCTCCTTCTAATTTGCACACATTTGATCTATAAATCATGGCTGATAATACATTCCATTGTCTCTGGCCTTCATTATATCTGGGAGGGTCTCAATATACTTAGAAGGCTAAATGGTCAGTGCTATATGAAAACCTAATATATTAATATATACTTATAAATATCTCTTAACTGTTTAATGGAGAAAGAGAGTAAGTTGAACTTTAAGCAAATTGTGTAATAATTTAAATTTATCACAATTTTATGCCTATAAAGTGTCCACGGTCATGGTATTTTTAGTAGTGAAGGAAAAATTTTCAGCCCAGTAGAGAAACATGGAATAGAGTTTACAGTCCCATTTTGATTAATAACGATCTAAACTTCCTTTTCTTCAGTAAACGTTATCAACCCTACAGTATACCATTATAATGTATATATTATTAGAAAATAATGTAAGTACATACTAACAAAGGACATGCATGCTTGATGAGTAAAAGAGGATATTTCACTGAAGCAAAAATAAAAAAATAAAATGATATATATTAAGAATTGAAAAGGGTAACCACAGCAGCCTCTGCACCCATATTTCTCCATATTATGATTTTGTTTTCCAACGTTTCCCAGTCAATCATAATCTGAATCAAGTGGAAATTTCCAAAAATAAATAATTCATGAGACTTGGGGAAAATGTGTGGTAGTCCTCAATACCTTAGAAAATGTATTATTCATTTTGAATTAGATTAAAATGTTTTTTAAAAATGCTATTTATAAGGCACTGTGGGAGCCAAAAAAATTTATAGTTCTTTATAAAATCCTTAACTGCCTGGAAATAAATTAGGTGCTAAGAGAATTGAACTTAAAACACAGAAAAATACTTCCACTCTTTCATTAACTCACAACTCCCAAATAATGAGAACCAAAGATAGTGAAACCACTGAAATGTCAAAGGACAGAGTCCCACATTTAAAAGGGTCAGTGACCATGCAGAGAACACAAATAAGCAGATGAACAAGGCAAAAAAAAAAAAAAAAAAAAAAAAAAAATCAGTTCAGGACCCGGACAAGAACATAACCACAGTAAAGGAAATGGGTAGTAACTTGGAGAAGAAATGTAAAACAACATAGAAAAAAATCAGCAAGAAAACTGAGACTCTAAATAAGAACCAAACAAATTCTCAAAATGAAAGGATCGATTCATAAAATACCCCCCCACCCCCAATAACACCTCAAAAACCAAAATCAGGAGAGAACTTCGTCAGGGAGTAGAGAGATGATGGTTTAGTGGGTAAAGCACTTGCTACACAAGCAGGAAGGCCCAAGTTCAGCTCCTTAATATCATGTGAACACTGGGCACAGCTGCGTGTGCTGAGAACCCCAGCACTGGGAGAGAGAGAGACAGTGGCTCTTCCTGTCTGACAAGCCAAACTGCACTGAATGTCAGGCTTTTGAGACTTTCTCAAAAAAAGTACAGTGACTGAGGAAGACACCCAATGCCAATATCTAGCCTCTACACTCATATACACACATGACACCCAATGCCAATATCTAGCCTCTACACTCATATACACACATGACACCCAATGCCAATATCTAGCCTCTACACTCATATACACACATGACACCCAATGCCAATATCTAGCCTCTACACTCATATACACACATGACACCC
>JAPYYD010007453.1:0-10265 GCA_028551405.1 Uromys caudimaculatus
AGCATGTATCTTTGTTACATGTTGGGGCATCTTCTGGGTATATACCCAGGAGAGGTATAGCTGGGTCCTCAGGTAGTATTATGTCCATTTTTCTGAGGGTCCGCCATACTGATTTCCAGAGTGGTTGTACCAACTTGCAATCCCACCAACAATGGAGGAGTGTTCCTCTTTCTCCACATCCTCGCCAGCATCTGCTGTCTTGGTCCAGCTCACTATGGCTGGTGCTACCCTTGGTCTGGTAGTCCTGGGTGCTATAAAATAAAGCAGGTTTAGCAAACCATGAGGAGTAAGCCAGTATGTATTCTTCTCTTATGGCCTCTGAATCAGCTAGCTGATTCCAGGTTACTGCCTTGCCTGATTTACTGTCCTAACTCCCTTCAATGTTGAACTGTAATTTGGAATTGGAAGTGATTTAAACCCTTTCTTCTCCAAGTTGCTTTCAGTCATGGTGTTTTATCACAATGGTAGAAACTCTAAGATGTCTTCCTATCTAACTTCGGGTCCCCTTTTCCCAAATCTAGGCCATTTTGTGCTGCTCAAATATTGGATGCGTGGCTTAAGTTAATATTTGCCAATAACTCTTGAGCTAGGCATAGAAGTTCATGTCCAAGTCCTTTCTCCATGTTTAAGTTTGTCTTAGTTTTAAGCTTACCCATGTCTTGTGCATGGTGTCACAAACCCTATGGCTATGTACGTGCCTCTACTTTGTTGTATCTGAAAGATACTGCTTCGTCATAATAACATACTACCTCTGGCTGTTATACTCTTTCTACACCCTCATCTGCAAGGATTATCATTGCTTTTCATTCAGTTCTTTCTCTGGAAGACATCACTTGTGGCAATGACACAGTTTTTGCATAACAGAAGAAAGCTAGTTTGTGTAGAGTCTACTTTGATCATGGGATACATTGCATGCAGAGCTCTGAAAAGATCTGAAAAATAAACAATACACTACAGCCTGGAAAATGGCAAATCTCTAGCCAGGGAAATACATTGGTGAGGCCGAAAAGGTAGTATGCATATCTAGGCAGAGAGAGAGAGAGAGAGAGAGAGAGAGAGAGAGAGAGAGAGAGAGAGAGAGAGAGAGAGAACAGGTGGTTGGATTCCAAAAAGAAAGAAAGAAAGAAAGAAAGAAAGAAAGAAAGAAAGAAAGAAAGAAAGAAAGAAAGAAAGAAAGAAAGAAAGAAAGAAAGAAAAAGGAAAGGAAAAAACACACATATTATAAGAAATTGGAGCTGTAGGAGTTGGGAGAAGTCTAGAGGGGGAATGGGAAGTAGATATGAATGTATTTTATTGCATATATGTATAATTTCCAAGGATAAATAAAAATTAAAAACTACACAAGAATTTAAAAGCAGTATAGCTATTCTACCCATGGAGACTCAGTATGTCAGGATTGGCACGAAGCACCTTTACCCACTGAACCACCCCACAGGCCCCACATTACAGTGCTTTCAAGTATGTGTCCAAGGTCATGAGTAGCAGAATCAATCTTGCTCAAAGTAAAACTTTACAAGTTCCTCTGTAGACCTACTGCATCAGGGACTCAACAATCCATGTTCCAAAGAGGCCTTCAGACCTTTGTAATGCATGAAAGAGCTGCAGAGCCAGTGGGTCAAGGTACTGCCATGGAGGTGACTTTCCCAATTAGTTTTAAAATTGTAAATGTTCTATATTACTAGTAGGGAGTATACATTCAAAAGCTGCATGCTCTTGAGATATTTGTACACTAACTCTACAAGAAGGCAAACTTGCAGCCTCTGCAGTGCATAATGGTTAGGGCATTTTAACTACTTTGAACTTTATACAGTATAAAAGTGCTTATGAGAAATTCATGCCAGCATTTATGAGTTTTAGCAATTGTATGCATTGATAGTTTTGTTACTTACAGGTGAGAAGGGTTACATATGTCTAGTAATGTTATTTTGTCATTTGCACAAACAAGTACGAAATTCCAATGACAAACTAAAAGCAGGCTCAGACAGACTAACAAGAGAATAAAGTTTGGAAACAAACATGAAGACTTTGAAGAAAAGGAGACCCATCGAAAATGTTGTGGCGCCACTGAATGAGAACAGCACAGTGTCAGTGCAGAGGACTGGACCACTCACGATGCTGATCTGTGAACACCACACTGAAAATGTGGAATTAGAAGGTGGAAAGCCATCATGATAGAAGTGGTCCTCTTGACCCACTCCAGGCTGAAATGCTTTCTATCTGATTAAAATGCCCATGGGTGGTAAGTAGGTCCTTCAAGGCTGAAAGCTACAGACACAAACCAGTTTAGCCCCCATAGGCTCATTAGATGGGTCACGGGGTGTATCACTGGCCAGTGTTCATCATGGATACCTACAAGTCAAAAGCAACTTGTACTGGACTTATTATAAGTTGCTTCAAAGAGATGGTGCATATATTTATAGTGTATATCTTCATTAACACACTGCTTTGTCAATTCATGAATTCTGTGAGACCTGGCAAAATGACTTATGTCATGATGAATGTGCTTTATTTTTTATATGGTTTTTAAATTATGCAGGCTACTGAACAGAATGACCTGTACAAGACACAGAATGGAGAGACAGTGTTCTCCCCTTTGGCATTTTCTATGGTAGCAGACACCAGCCCTGTCACTCGCTCCATATACTATTCTCAGAGAGACATTCTGCAGGCAGACTACCCAGAAATATCTCATTTTGATCACTTTATCATAGGCTGTTACAAAGAAGACAAAGATAATAACATCTGCAAGATAACAATTGAAACTGAGAAATTTAAGAAGTATAGGCCAGGAATAAGACTAAAATAAGTATGTTAATGCACCAATGTTGGAATTTGGTAAAACTGTCCATATCTTATAAGACTATATGTTTCAGAGGTCTTCTGAGCCCTGGAGTTGATGAAAAAACAGAGGAGTAGAGAGAAAATTTGAGCCTCTGCTTTGTCCAGTGAAGTCACTGATAAATTTGACTGCCTTCCAAAGAAGACCAAATAACTCTCTCCTTTGTTATTTGTGCTTAATTTCTCAGGTCCCATCTTATTATGGGAACTATAGCATTGTTTTTGAAATGGCAACATTTATTCTTTTGTTTACTTGCTCATTTATACTAAACTTCTTAAGTGTCTACTGTGTGATACTAGGTGATCTCAAAGAGTTTATTACAGAGATGGAACAAACAAGAACAGAGCATAGGAAGCATTTAGAGAAAAGTAAAAGATGATATACAATAAAGGAATGAACTGAATATAATTACGTGCCGGCCTATATGGGGTCATGAGCAACACTTAATTAAATCCAGGCCACAAGCCATGTTCTACTTCTAAGAACAGAGTCTCCTATAATCTCACGTTTTGTACCATAACTAATACCTGGGGTTCAGTCCAGTCATGTAATTTAAGAACGACTATATTTCCATGCTTAAAAAGGAAATCCACTGTTCTTGAATATAAATGTTTAAAAAACATCTGCTTAGTTTTTAGGGGGAGGGGATGTAGATCAGATTGTATTTGGTGATTTACTTTTCAAATTTAATACCTCTTGGGGAAAGATATAGACTCATAAAATCCAGAGAAAGCATTAAGGCCAACACTTCATGCAGAATAAAGCTCTGACCCTATCCAAAATGTTATGATGAAAAATTTTTTGTAAATTTTCTTCCTGCATTTACTAAATCAAAGTACAGTAAGAAACTGGTTTAGGGAACACTATGAAGCCATATGGCATGCTTGCTAATACAAAATGCCTAGAAGGAAACTAAGTTAACACATATGGCTTTACGTCTACAAATGAAGACTCATCCATCATCAAAGACTCAGAATGCTCACTGCCATGACATGAAAAAGAAGTTATTAGGGGTATCTGTTTTCATTTGTGTATTGTCCCCATCGACATAAGGCAAGTAAGAAGAGGACATGTGTGCATTTCCTGGACTTGATCTGGGGTATACAACACAGTCTTCAAAGGGATAAAAGGGCTGAAGCCTCTCTGATATGTTATACCAGTCTCATGTTAGAGATTATGTACATTATAGAACCTTCAAAAGAGTGGACTTACACATCTGGCCAAGGTCATAAACACTACTAGAGATTTTAAAAGGAAAAAAAAAAGGTATAATGCAAAAGAAATAGAAGACAGCTCAGGAATAGGGTCCTGTGCTTATCCCCAAATAAAGTGTGGTCTCTTTTTTCTAGGGAAAGCATGCAGCCGTCTTCCATCTCCTCACATGTGTGATCAGAGGAGGCACAGAAAGTGGGCTTGGTTTAAAATTCCATTATTGACAAAAGTAATAGGAGAAGAAACCAAACACTACTAGGTCTTCAGTGCTGCCAAGACCTTCTTAGGATCTCAGCAAAAAAAATGTTATTTTCCCTCTAATTTTGACCTTTTCTGTCTGGCAGATGTTGACTTTTTTTCTCTCCCTGTGTTTCTAATGGAGCTTGAAATTAACATGACTTTTTGTTTACCTCTTAATTTGTGTGCCGCCATCATCGGTGTTGTCAGTGTAGTTCTGGGAATAGGGTTTGCTTATTGCTTCTGTTGAGCAAGCAAATGGAGAGAAGCAGAAAAGACGGCTGTGCTCATTGCGATTTGGCATAAATGCTCCTTGTCACCATAGAAATGGTCTTTCCTAAGCAGCCAATAATCCTCTGCCATATTTAGGTGGAAAGACTGAGGAGCACGTTCAAGCGCTCTTGCTTATGGCATTCATGACTGGTCTCAACACAGTTGAGCATATCCTGACTCCCCTCTACTTTCTGAAAACATAGTACCCAGACATCATTCCTCTTAGTGGTTATCTCTGTTCTTTAGAACATCTTTTGTGTTTCCTCTGGATCCTAGTCTCATTTCCTATTTTGTTGTGAGGTTATTTCCAGTTCTTCAGACATTTTCCTATATGGAGATTCTACTAATTTCCCTAGTTTTCTGATTTTGCTTTTGTCCTTTTATTCTAATTTAAACCTATGCTTCACAGTCACATGAAGTCTAGTCTTTGAAAGAGGTGGTAAATATTTCTTTTAAATTTAAATTTTATTGCTTATTGGTGTGTAGGGTGTGGATGCATGCACTTGGGCCATGGTGTATGGGAGGAGGTCAAAGGACAATTTGCAGGTGTCAGGTTTCTCCTTTGGCTGTCAGATTTGTACAGGAAGTATTTTCTCCTGCTGAGTTTTCTTATCTGCCCAGGAAGTAGTATTTATTCCACTAGAAAGCATATGGTAACTGTGCAACAAACCTAAGATTTTACTGAGTTTTTAATTCTTCATCATCTTTGATCCCAATGTCTTGTTTATTAGCTTCAACTGCTCCTTTCCTAACGTTCACTCTCTCCATGAAGAGTTTTCAATCAGCACATATGTTTGAAAAACAGAGATACATTTTTAATTTTATGATTAGCATCTAAAATTTCATTGGAAAGTGCACTATTCTAACCTGTTCAAATGTACAATCCAGTGCTATTAAGTGCACTCATACATTGACCACCACTACTATTGCTTTTCAGAACTTTCTTAACACCCCAACAGAAATGATGTGTTCAGTGACTTTCCATGATCGTCTATTACAGTTCCCTGGGACTTTGGTTCTACTTCCTGTTTTTTTTATGAATATGGCCATTGTAGGAACTTCCTGTGACTACAATCATACAATATTTTCTGGTCTCTGCTGCTTAACTGACATTAAAATATCTATAAGATTTCATTCTATTGAGATTTTGGGGAAGAATAATATTTCACCGTATCGTAACACTGTATATTATCTATTTGTGTTCATCAAAATTTGGTTGCTTTCCACTTTTAGCTATTGTGAATAATGATATGTGTATCTTATTTGAATTATTGATTTCTGGATAAATGTCCAGTTTGGCTCTCCAGATTTCTCATATTTATCTAGCGATAATGTCCAGCTCATTCTTAAATAACAACCTATACAGATCCACCATCTCAGTTTGCTTTCCTTCATCTGCTTGCTTTTAGGTGAATTTTTTATCTTTCCTTACCAATTCTGTGTGGAACTGAATTCCCAAGCTCTCTATCACACAGACTTCCAGGTAGCTTTAGCCAATGTGTGGCACTAGATCCACAGGAAAAGCCCATTATAATCTGAATTCTCTTTGGTAGCCAGAGCTCCTAGGCTCTGCCTTTCCTCTCTCTCTCCCAACCCCTGCAGAGAAGGTAGAAGCTTACTACTGCTGATAAACTTTGAGATTAACTTTGATAAATTTTTTGAGATTTGGGATATTTAAATATTTTATGACTGTATTGAAATTTTTCTGTATTAAGTTTCTTCTTTAAAAAAAATACTGGAATGAAATCTGTGTTCCTGTCTGAAAGACCACTGATAACTGACCTACTAGAAAGAGAAAACAAAAATGTGTTAGCCCATAGAAGGTGTGCAACAACTTCCACTTGCCTAGAATCTATCACCTACCTAACAGAACAATTCTCTGAGGTGCTGTAGCTCTGTCTCTTGTAGTATGCTATAGCCATGGGAATAAATTCTGGCTAAAGTGATAAAAATGAAAATTCTAATTCTTTTTCAAAACCAGCAGCCCTATAGGTTCTCTGTAGCTCCATGCTGGAACAAGAAAACAAGGACCATATTTGAGGGTGGGTAGGACCAAATCAAGCAAGAGACCAAGTCCTGGAGAATTCTGTGGTATTCAGCTGTCACACAACCTCTCCTCTGCCTATAGCTGCAGTTTTCCATGAGCATCAAGTTGAACTTTCTTTTACCTAAGTTGTTACTATTGAAACTATTTATTGCAGCCAAAGCAAATCCTAACCAACTCAGGATCCAAATCTTGAGCTCTGTTTTGTCCCCGACTACTGATGAATCTCTATGTACTTTTCCTTAATTAAAGCAGGGTATTCCATCACTAGATCCTATCCTAAGTTTTGATCTTTTCCTGTTTATACATATTACTGACCTATTCTCTACAATGCTTTAACAAAACCCTTTATCTCATTTAACAGTGTCTGCTTTGTCAATTAAGTTTGCCCTGAAAGGGAAGGGGGTAAAATTTAAGCTAATATCCAACCTAGAAAATGATTAAAGTCTGGACATTAGAGAATTTTTAATTAAAAGCCTTGGAACATTGTTCCTTGGGTATTAATAAAGTCAGTAAAATGGAGAACCAGTATGACCTACCATCACACGACAGGCTGTTAGTGTCCTGGTCTGATAGTTCCTCTTCATGGAGCTGATGGACTGTAACTTCACCTAATGACTTCAAGCACAGATAAATCTTGCCTAGGCTTTATCCTAGTGGACATCAATTAGAAATATGGACTTAAGGAATGGTGGTTCCCACACTTTATTGTGTGTGAAAATCATTTGGGGGAACTTTTCTTAAATAAAGGAGATTCGCATCCTTTTGCACATCGCTTAGTTGGACTGGAGTTCAGGGCCAAGAGCTCTCTGTTGAAAAAAATAAAAGCCAAAACCCTGGTACCCCTTAAGCATATGGTCTGTGGATCACTCCATAAAAGATGCCGAATCTAGGAAACTTGTAAGACAGCCACAAGTGAAAAACCTGTCATCAACTAGGGGCAGAATAAAAGAACATTAATTGATGTCTCCCATGTGCCAAAGGATCTCCACACATTCAGACAATATCTCGTTTTATGCTTTTAATAAACCTGGATACTATTGGTACTGTTGTTTCATAGTGAGAAACCTGAAGCTTAAAGTTACAAGTCAACTTGAAAGACATAGGAGTATGTATTTAATATTCTATTTTTCTAATTCCATCCTATACCCTTCATTCCTCTGAAGTATTCTATCTGGTTCTTTTCAATACATTGATTGACCAGGCTGCTTGGCTTTGAGCTTCATTCTTTTCATTGTTTTGCTCAACACTATTTTTTCTTATAAGGCCACATTTTGATAATGATTGGAGTATTAGTCAGGCTTACAGAACTTATGGAACGTATCTATATAAAGGGAGTTGTCAGAATGGTTAATAGACTGTGGTCTTCTAAACCAATAATGTCTGCCTATGAGTGGAAAGTCCAAGAGTCTAGGAGTTGTTCAGTCTATGAGGTTGGATGTCTCAGCTAATCGTCAGTATATGCTAGAATGTCAGAGAAATAGGCTTTAATGCCAGTGAAGGAAGGGACTTGCTATAAAGGATGAGAGCAAGCAAGCAAGCAGGCAGAGAGAGAGAGAGAGAGAGAGAGAGAGAGAGAGAGAGAGAGAGAGAGAGAGAAGCTTCCTTCTTCCATGTCATTTACATAGGCTGCCAGAAGCGCATTAAAAGTGGATCTTCCTACCTCCAAAGATCTGGATTAAAAATTTATATTCTCAACTCAAAGATCCAGCAGTGGGTCTTATAACATCTAATGATTTAATTAAGAACAAAATTCCTCAAAGGTGTGCTGTCATTTGAGTTTTAGTGAATTCCAGATATAATCAAGATGACAACCAAAAATAGCCATCACAATCAGTTTATCTGTTTTTTTTTTCTGTACAATAATGGGCATGCACTGCATATTGACTCTAGTGTGGCTCATTATACTGCAGAGGTGTTAAAGCCAAATAACTACATTAAAGACTCCCTTGCAGCTAGGTTGTAAGTCCAGCCAGCTAAATACTGTCTTATAAGATGTGTATAAAAGCATGGTGAAGGCTGTACCTTCACAATAAGGGATTCTGGATTTTGCTGAGAAGAACTCTGTGAAGCAAACAGAACTTTATGAGTGTACAGAGACAGTTGCAAAAATGATTATTTCCTGATCTTAGGATCATAGCTCAGACAGTTTGGTATCAATATCAATGATTTTCCAGATACCTTTCAGCTCCCTTTATTTTTTTATTTATTTTTTGTTTGTTTTTTCGAGACAGGGTTTCTCTGTGTAGCCCTGGCTGTCCTGGAACTCACTCTGTAGACCAGACTGGCCTCGAACTCAGAAATCTACCTGCCTCTGCCTCCCAAGTGCTGGGATTAAAGGCGTGAGCCACCACTGCCCGGCTTCCCAGCTCCCTGTATTGAGACAAAAAGTGTCCTTGACCTGACAGGGCAAGATATGTGGACTTGTTCACCTGTCCTTTCTTGGAGTCCAGCAGCAAACTTGGACTTCATCCAGTCCTTCTGACCACTTTGCAATCATCGAATTTCCTATGTTGAATAGTGTCTGCTTAAAATAGCATGAGTGATTCCATTTCCTGCACATGTTCTGCAGGAATGGTGTTTCTACCAGATAAAAAGCTTATTAAGGTCAGGGTCTATATCTTGTCATGCCCATATTCCTGTGTCTAAAATAACATGAATTACATAATAAAAAGACTTCAAAGCATCAACAAGTATTTTACTATTCTAATAAGGTACAAAATATCCTCACAACTATTAACTAATTTAATTTTCATAGTAGCTCTATAAAGTCAGGACAGTAAGTTTCCTTTTATGAATATAAAGATCAGGCTCAGTAAGGTTTATAAAATTGCTCAAAGAATCTGATAAGGGACCTAGTAACTATGCTCAGGTTTGATATCAAGCTTGTCATCTTCAAGATCCCCATTCTATCACTGGGAGATATAGGTCTGTGGCAAAGTACTTGGATCACATACATGAACTCCTAGGTTCAATCCCCAGAGGCAAAAAAAAGTTACTGATATTATGAAAGTGAGGATGCACTGGCAAAATCTTCATTCTTTCTATTATAGCCTAATTCTATGAGAAATGGATTTGAGAAGGAAAACAGGAAAAAAATTAGAGATTGCCTTAATTGACACATTAAAATATTATTACTGGACACCAGGAGTCGGTAGCCAACGAGCGCCGTAGAAAGGGGGAAACCTCTGCCTGGGACACCAGGAGTCGGTAGCCAATGAGCGCCATAGAAAGGGGGAAACCTCTGCCTGGGACGCCAGGAGTCGGTAGCCATTGAGAACCGGAGGGGGTACCCGCCCAGGAGCCTGGAAAGGTCGTGAGTGGGGTTGAGGGGAGCAGCACCTCTCGCCCAGACCCGCCCAGATCTGCCGGGATCCGGGGCCTGAGAACCCGGGGAGAGAAAGACTCCGAAACTTCCCGATCTCACTTGCAGGGGGAAACCTCTGCCTGGGACACCAGGAGTCGGTAGCCAACGAGCGCCATAGAAAGGGGGAAACCTCTGCCTGGGACACCAGGAGTCGGTAGCCAACGAGCGCCGTAGAAAGGTAACCTCACAGGAACTTGGAAGGGCCGTGAGTGGGGTTGAGGGGAGCAGCACCTCTCGCCCAGACCTCCCCGGATCTGCAGGGATCCGGGGCCTGAGAACCCGGGGACAGAAAA
>JAPYYD010007454.1:0-10265 GCA_028551405.1 Uromys caudimaculatus
AGAATACACATCTATGGACCCATGGTTTGGACCACATATGAGGCAGAGGATGACCTCGATGGCCATCAGGGAGAGAGGAGAGGCCCTTGGGCCTGAGGGTGTTAGAGGCCCCAGTAAAGGGGAATGTCAAGGTGGGAATATGGGGATGGGTGGGCGGGTGGGTGGGAGGAGGAATTCCCTCATAAAGGCGGGGATGGGGAGGGGATAAGAGGTTTCCAAAGAGGAGACCCAGAAAAGGGGAAACATTGGAAATGTAAATAAAGTATCAAAAAAAAAAAATCTTGCTATGTATCCTAAGTGGGACTTGAATTTATTATGCAGCCCAATTTGATCCTAAGTTTCCACTTTCTTGGCTCAGTCTCTTACATGCTGGGATTACAGGTAGGAATTACCACACCTGGCTAGAATATCCCTTTAAAAATATTGCATACATTTTTATTTCCTCTTATGATTCCTCCATCCACGAATGGTTCTTCCGTCTCTTACATCCACTCAAAAATTATTCAAATATAGTCTTTGTGTTTTACATTGCATAATGGTTTGTGTTATTGATAAAAGTTAGTCTCAGGAGTATATGGCTACACTTTGAATTATCAGTTAACTCTTAAAGGGGAGAAACTAGAGTCTATGATCTTAATCAAGATCCCACCAAAGCTTTTATAGTATAAGGTTTAAACAATAAAATTAACTATATGGTGTTGAGAAAATCTTTCTGTAAGATGTCTGTCTATCCTTCCTTGCCTGCCTAAGGCATCCTTTGATTGGTTTAATAAAGAACTGAACAGCCAATAGCTAGGGAGGAGTGTGTAGCTGGGACTTGTGTGCAGAGAAAAATGAACTCTGGGAAAGAGTCAGAGGGGGGATTTCACCAGATAGAAGGAGAGGAAGGAGTTCAGACATACAGGGACCGAGGAGAGCCACACAATAGAAGGTGGATTGGTATAAATGGGTTAATTTGAGTTGTAGGAGCTACTTGGGAACAAGGCCTTAAGCACTGATAATTAATGAAAAGTCTTCATGTGATTCATTATTGGTAGTTGGCACCTCAGAGCCAGTGTGGTTTCAATATGGAGGCTAAAAGAAAGGGCAAGGACATTTCATCTGGTTCAGTGTGCTAATTTCTGTATTAGTTACTTTTTATGTTGCTGTGATACAAAATCCTGACAAAGGCGACTTAAGGGAGAAAGGGCTTATTTGGGTTCACAGTTCGAGGTTACAGTCCATAGTGTTGGAGAAGTCATGACAGTAGGAGCTTGAAGCAGCTGGTCACATGACACCCATGGCTAGGACGCAGGGAGTGATGAATGCTGGTCCCCCGCCCCCTTCTTTTTATTCATTCCGTGAGCCAAATACACTGGAATGGTGCTGCCCACAGTGACGGTTCCCACTTCTGTTAACCTAATCTAGATAATCCCTCACACGTGTTCATAAAAGCTTACCTTCTAGGCGCTTCTAGATCCTTTCAAGTTGACAATTAATGTTAATTGTTGAGGTTTCTTTCCTCTTTGTGGTGACAAAATACCTGATAAGAAATGAAGGAAAAAATGTCTTTTGGCTCCTAGAGGATATAGCCCATCGCGGCAGGTAAATCATGGCAGCCAGAACTTGAGGTATTGAATGCCTGCATTCAGGAAGCAGAGAGATGATCCTGCTTCATTCACTTTTTTCTTTTCCTTCAGTCTGGGACCCCAATTCATGGAAGAGTGTCACCCACATTGAAGGTATATCTTCCCTTCTCAGTTAAAGTTTTTGGAAATCACCCTCATAGACACCCTCAGAGGCAAGTTTCTGTGGCGATTTTAAACCCTAGCAAATTGAAAATTAAGAAACAACTGTCACAACTCCATCCTTGTCAACTTGACCCTGAAAGCCATCACTTTAAATCATAACATTCTACTCCTGTCCCTGTGAAAGCCTCATTTTCTTCTTATAATGCAAAGTGCATTTAATCCATTTCTAAAGTTCCCCATTGTCTTTAACAGTCCCAACAACTCTCAAAAATAGAAATCTTGATCCCAGAGTACCAGGCATCTCTTAACTGTGAGCTCCTGTAAAATAATAATAAGAAAAAAGTTAATACTTTTAATGCACAATGATGATTAAACATATTTGTGAGTCTTATTCAAATTAGGTGAGTTTTATGCTCCCAAACTAATTCATTCTCTCTCTCTCACTCTCTCTCTCTCTCTTTCTCTCTATCTATCTATCTATCTATCTATCTATCTATCTATCTATCTATCTATCTATCTATCTATATTTCTCTCTCTCCCCTCCCTTCTTCCCTCCCTCCCTTTCTCTGTCTCTCTGTCTCTGTCTCTGTCTCTCTCTCACACACACACACGCACACACAACACACACACAAACAGATTCTACAAAATGCAAAGATCTCATCAAGAACTGTATATTAGAAGATGTTAGCTCTCTTCCTGTCAACCTTGCAGGTGCCACAGTGTTTCTCTATTACACTGAAGGTATTGTAGCTTTTTTTTTTTTTTTTTTTTAAATCTTGATCCAGGTTTGCTTCTTGATCCAGGATATTATTTTCTATAAAATTCACTGGGGCTCTAACTTTGATCTCATGACCTTGGGAGAACACAGGCCCCATCTTTTGGCCTTGATCTAATGTGTCCCTTTATGTAAGCTACTACATTTTGCTCTTTGGTTTACACTACTGTCATCAATGAGATGAGCTAGTGAGATGTCTCCCAGAATATTCTGAGAACTAAACCACGGCACAGGTTGGGGCATCAGTGTATTGTTCTTCCAGGGGAAGCTAATAGTGGTGGTGGGTTTTCTGTGCATTGGTATTGAGACAACTCATTGGCTACATAGCCTGTTATTGGGTGTCAATACCTTTCCTAAGTTACTCCATTCACAAGCTTACATCTGAAACAACAGTTTTGTTTGCGTCTCCACAAACACAAATTACAGAAATTCACTATTACCACTGGAGAATCACAATCCTGCCATCTTCTAGCTTTTGATGGAAACAGTAACCTGTGCCTTTCCTAGAGGGAACAGTGTAGTTCATGATTTACTTTCCTGTATGAAGAGATATACAGGGATAGTTTAAGCTCTTTTTAAAAATATAGCTCTTCCTTGATGAACTAATGCATTTCCTAGGTGTTAGAATATATTTAAACATTGTTGTTAAAACCTGGAGAAATAAGCATGGCACAGCCAGCTATATGAGACTCAGGTGAAAATGTTCTGGCTCTGGGTATAAAATGGGTTAAATAATGCCTGTTATGGTTTAGGGAAGGGGATCTTCTATTTGGAAAAACAATACATCATAAAACAGTATATTTTTATTTATTTGAATTGACTTTTGGCTACATAAAAGCATAACAAAAATTCATATTATTAGAATATCTCGTAATGTTTCTATACATGCATATTTTGTGAAATGTTAACATTAGGTTAAGCATCTCCATCTTCTCACATACTTATTATTTGCTGTGGTGAAAGCTTTTAAAGTCTGACATAGTTGGTATGCTTGAGAGGTGTAGATGAAGTATAAAAAAAATCCCTGAAGGGCCAAGAAAAATGAGTAAATGCAAAGAAAAAGAAAGAAAGAGGAAAGAAGAAAGAAATAAAAAAGAAAGAAAGAAAGAAAGAAAGGCAGTGAGAATTTGGGCAAACAATGAATGATGAACACAGAAAGAAGGAGGGGTTGCAGCAGAGGTGGAACAAAAACCAAAGGTATGGCAAACCCACCCAGAGAGGACAGGCAGCGATGAGATCACCATGGAGACTGTAGAGGAACATGGAGGAGTAGCATGTGCACACTGACACTACCCGGGAAGAAGAAGAAGGAGAAGGAGAAGGGGAAGGGGAAGGGGAAGGGGAAGGGGAAGGGGAAGAAGGGAATAACAGATATTTTAAGGAACTTCTGGAGGTTGAATTTAAGAGAATAAAAGGGAATATACACTTTTTGTTTTTTTGAAAAAAAATTGAAGTGGTCTCATTTTGTGATCAAAGTTATATTCAAACTGTCAATCATCCCCCCCTCAGCCTCCTGAGTGCTAGAGTAACAGAATGCATTAGCTCCTCCTCCCCAAAAGATCATTCTACAAACAAGGCCTGAAAATGAACAACGGAAATGAGAAGCTTGACAATAGGTCTAAGCCTAGAGATACGGCTCCCTGGTTAACTGATTTACACAAGGAGGACATGAGTTCAGATCCCAGCACCCATGTAACAAGCTTGGCCTCCATATGCATAAAAAGTTGCATGTAACAACAATTGAGTGTGTTAGTATGCATACGTGAATGCATGCCTGAACACGCATGCATGTGTATATACACACGTATGTGTGCAAATAAATCTTTTCAAAAAGAGATCATTTGAAGTTGATAGGGAAGAAAAAAATGGTAGAGGGACAGCAGGGATTGTGGAGAATGATGGTAGATTTGATTCAAACACATTACATGTATGTATGAATATTGAATAAAATATTTGAAAATATACATTAATATAAATTTCACACACACACACACACATACACACACACACACACACACACACACACACACACACACATAGTGAGAGAAATTAAAACCACATGGAAAATTAAAATACTTGACGTCCAATATTATATGTTTTGGGAAGACATTTACATTTCAGACTAAAGTGTTTTCAGACCTTTGTACCATCTGCTCACTACAGACCCTGTGCTATCCAGGCATACATTTATTTATTGTTCTAATTCCTAATTAAGGCTAGATTTTTCACTCTTCTCCAAGTGATAATGATCCGATTCCTTCCCTCATAGTTCTTTTCACAAAATTATAATTATAAATTAAAACTAATTTTTATTTCTTATGAAAATTGCCAGTTGGTTTTATTAAAATTTTTTTAGTTGTCAGTATATTTTTATAACAAAATAGATCAAAAGAACAGTTATGGGTTTCCTTCTGCGGCTCAGCACCTCAGTCTATGCCACAGAGCTCCATAACCAAATAGTGCCGGGAGAAAGCTAGCATCCCAGGAGTGTGGACAAGCCCATGAGTGGAGGTAAGATGAGCACTACTGCTCAGTGGGACCCACCTGGAATCCTCAGGACACAGGGACCGAGGAGAAGCCTGGAGCAGAAGCCTTCAGATTTATGCCTGTGGTCTGTGCCACAGAGCTCCATAGCCAAATAGTGCCGAGAGAAAGCTAGCATCCCAGGAGTGTGGACAAGCCCATGAGTGGAGGTAAGATGAGCACCACTGCTCAGTGGGACCCACCTGGAATCCTCAGGACAAAGGGACCAAGGAGAAGCCTGGAGCAGAAGCCTTCAGATTTATGCCTGTGGTCTGTGCCACAATGCTCCATACCCAATAGCTCAGGGAAAGGGCTAGCTTCCCAGGAGTGTGGACAAGCCTGTGATGGGGATAAGGCCAGCACCTCTGCTCAGAGGGACCCACCCAGAACCCTCAGGACACAGGGACTGAGGAGTGGCCTTCTAGTTTCCTTCTGCAGCTGGGGAGCTGATCCTGTGACACAGAGCTCCATACTCAAACATTGCCAGGAGAGAGCTGGTCTCCCAGGAGTGCTGACAAACCTTCCAGCACAGGAAGACCACCACTTCTGTTCAAATTCCTCAATCAAGAGGGACCCTCACAGATCCATCAGGACACAAGAACCAAGGATCAGTTGGAGATAGGATCCTTCTGGTTTCTTTCTATCTGCACCCCAGAGCTGACCCTGTACCACAGCTATTTAAACCCAAATTCCTCTCAGAGAGAGAGCTGGTCTTCAAGGAGTACTGATGCAAAGGCTTGCAGGAGGGACAAGCCACAGTCAGAGAGAGCAAGACCAGCTAACACCAGAGATAACCAGATGGCAAAAGGCAAGGGCAAGAACATAAGGAACAGAAACCAAGGCAACTTGGCATCATCAGAACACAGTTCTCCAAAGACAACGAGCCCTGGATACCCCAACACACCAGAAAAGGAAGACTCAGATTTAAAATCACTTCTCATGATGATGATAGAAGACTTTAAGAAGGAAATAAACAACTCCCTTAAAGAAATACAAGGTAAATAGCTAGAACCCTTAAAGAGGAAATACAGGAAAACACAATCAAACAGGTGAAGGAAATGAACAAAACCATCCAGGATCTAAAAATGGAAATAGAAACAATAAAGAAATCACAAAGGGAGACAACCCTGGAGATAGAAACCCTAGGAAAGAGATCAGGAGTCATAGATGCAAGCATCACTAACAGAATACAAGAGATAGAAGAGAGAATCTCAGGAGCAGAAGATACCATAGAAAACATTGACACAATAGTCAAAGAAAATGCAAAGTGCAAAGAGCTCCTAACCCAAAACATCCATGAAATCCAGGACACAATGAGAAGACAGAACCTACGGATAATAGGTATAAAAGAAAGTGAAGATTCCAACTTAAAGGACAAGTAAATATCTTCAACAAAATTATAGAAGAAAACTTCTCTAACCTAAAGAAAGAGATGAACATAAACATTCAAGAAGCCTACAGAACTCCAAATAGATTGGACCAGAAAAGAAATTCTTCCCATCACAAAATAGTCAAAACACTAAATGCACAAAACAAGGAAAGAATATTAAAAGCAGTAAGGGAAAAAGATCAAGTAACATATAAAGGCAAACCAATCAAAATTACATCAGACTTCTCACCAGAGACTATGAAAGCTAGAAGATCCTGGACAGATCTCATACAGACCACAAGAGAACACAACTGCCAGCCCAGACTACTATACCCAGCAAAACTCTCAATTACCATAGATGGTGAAACCAAGATATTTCACGACAAAACCAAATTTACACAATATGTTTTCACAAACCCAGCCCGAAAAAGGATAATAGATGGAAAATACCAACACAAGGAGGGAAACTACACCCTAGAAAAAGCAAAAATATAATCTTTCAACAAACCCAAAAGAAGATAGCCACACAAACATAAAAATAACATCAAAATAACAGGAACCAGCAATCACTATTCCTTAATATCTCTTAACATCAATGGACTCAATTCCCCAATAAAAAGACATAGGCTAACAGACTGGATAGATAAACAGGACCCAGCATTTTGTTGCATACAGGAAATGCACTTCAGAGTTAAAGACAAATACTACCTCAGAGTAAAGGGCTGGAAAACAATTTTCCAGGCAAATGGTCCAAAGAAACAGGCAGGAGTAACCATTCTAATACTGGATAAAATCAACTTTCAACCAGAAGTCATCAAAAAAGATAAGGAAGGATACTTCATCGTCATCAAAGGAAAAATCTACCAAGAAGAACTCTCAATTTTGAACATCTATGCTTCAAATGCAAGGGCACCCACATTCATAAAAGAAACTTTACTAAAGCTCAAAGCACACATTGCACCTCACACAATAATAGTGGGAGACTTTAACACCCCACTATCATCAATGGACAGATCTTGGAAACACAAACTAAACAGTGACACAGTGAAACTAACAGATGTTATGAACCAAATAGATTTAACAGATATCTATAGAACATTTCATCCTAAATCAAAACAATATACCTTCTTCTCAGCACCTCATGGTACCTTCTCCAAAATTGACCATATAATTGGTCACAAAACAAACCTCAACAAATATAAGAAGATTGAAATAATCCCATGCCTCCTATAAGATCTCTACAGATTAAGGCTGGTCTTCAATGGCAACAATAATAACAGAAAGCCCACATACACATGGAAGCTGAACAGTGCTCTACTCAATGATAACTTGGTCAAGGAAGAAATAAAGAAAGAAATGAAAGACTTCCTAGAATTTAATGAAAATGAAAGTACAACATACCCAAACTTATGGGACACAATGAAAGCAGTGTTAAGAGGAAAACTCATAGCTCCGAGTGCCTCCAAAAAGAAACTGGAGAGAGCATACACTCGCAGCTTAACAGCATACCTGAAAGCTCTAGAACAAAAAGAACCTAATGCACCCAAGAGGAGTAGAAGGCAGGAAATAATCAAACTCAGAGCTTAGATCAACCAAATAGAAACAAAGAGAACTATACAAAGAATCAACAAAACCAGGAGCTGGTTCTTTGAGAAAACCAACAAGATAGATAAACCCTTAGCCAGACTAAACAGTGGACACAGAGACAGTATCCAAATTAACAAAATCAGAAATGAAAAGGGAGATATATCAACAGAATCTGAGGAAATTTAAAAAAAATCATCAGATCCTACTACAAAAGCCTGTACTCAACAAAATTGGAAAATCTAGATGAAATGGACACATTGCTAGACAGATACCAAATACCAAAGTTTAGTCAGGATCAGATAAACCATCTAGACAGTCCCATAACGCCTAAAGAAACAGAAGTAGTCATTAAAAGTCTCCCAACCAAAAAAAGCCCAGAACCAGATGGGTTCAGTGCAGAATTCTATCAGACCTTCAAAGAAGACCTAATATCAATACTCTTCAATCTATTCCACAAAATAGAAACAGAGGGAACACTACCCAATTCATTCTATGGGCCACAGTTACACTGATACCAAAACCTCACAAAGACCCAACAAAGAAAGAAAACTTCAGACCAATTTCCCTTACGAATATCGATGCAAAAATACTCAATAAAATTCTTGCAAACCGAATCCAAGAACACCTCAAAATGATCATTCATCATGATCAAGTAGGCTTCATCCCAGGGATGCAGGGATGGTTCAATACCTGAAAATCCATCAATGTAATCCACTACAGAAACAAACTCAAGGGAAAAAACCACATGGTCATTTCCTTAGATGCCGAAAAGGCATTTGACAAAATTCAACATCCTTTCATGATAAAAGTCTTGGAAAGATCAGGAATTCAAGGCCCATACCTAAACATAGTAAAAGCAATATACAGCAAACCAGTAGCCAACATCAAACTAAATGGAGAGAAACTTGAAACATTCCCACTAAAATCAGGGACTAGACAAAGCTGCCCTCTCTCTCCCTATATATTCAATATAGTACTTGAAGTTCTAGCTAAAGCAATTAGACAACAGAAGGAGGTCAAAGGGATACAAATTGAAAAGGAAGAAATCAAAATATCACTATTTGCAGATGATATGATCATATACTTAAGTGACCCAAAAAACTCCACCAGGGAACTGCTACAACTGATAAAACAACTTTAGCAAAGTGGCCGGATATAAAATTAACTCAAACAAATCAGTAGCCTTCCTGTACACAAAGGATAAACAGGCTGAGAAAGAACTTAGGGAAATGACCCCCTTCACAATAGTCACAAACAATATAAAGTATCTTGATGTAACTCTAACCAAACAAGTGAAAGATCTGTATGAGAAGAACTTCAAGTCTCTGAAGAAAGGAATCAAAGAAGACCTCAGAAGATGGAAAGATCTCTCATGCTCATGGACTGGCAGGATTAATATAGTAAAAATGGCCATCTTGTGGAGAGCAATCTACAGATTCAATGCAATCCTCATCAAAATTCTAACTCAATTCTTCACAGACTTAGAATTCTCAAATTCATTTGGAACAACAAAAAACCCAGGATAGCAAAAACTATTCTCAACAATAAAAGAACTTCTGGAGGAATGAGCATCCCTGACCTCAAGCTGTACTACAGAGCAGTAGTGATAAAAACTGCATGGTATTGGTACAGTGACAGGCAGGTAGATCAATGGAATAGAATTGAGGACCCAGAAATGAACCCACACACTTACGGTCACTTGATCTTTAACAAAGGAGCTAAAACCACTCAGTGGAAAAAAGACAGCATTTTCAACAAATGGTGCTGGTTCAACTGGCGGTCTACATGTAGAAGAATGCAAATTGATCCATTCCTATCTCCTTGTACAAAGCTCAAGTTCAAGTGGATCAAGGACCTCCACCTAAAACCAGATACATTGAATCTAATAGAAGAGAAAGTGGGGAAACTCTCGAACACATGGGCATAGGGGAAAAGTTCCTGAATAGAACACCAATGGCTTATGCTCTAAGATCAAGAATAGACAAATGGGACCTCATGAAATTGCACAGCGTCTGTAAGGCAAAGGACACTGTCAATAGGACAAAACGGCAACCAACAGATTGGGAAAAGATCTTTACCAATCCTACATCCAATAGAGGGCTAATATCCAATATATACAAAGAACTCAAAAAGTTAGACTCCAGAGATCCAAATAACCCTATCAAAAAGTGGAGAACAGAGCTAAACAGAGAATTCTCAACTGAGGAAACTTGTAGGGCTGAGAAGCATCTAAAGAAATGTTCAACATCCTTAGTCATCAGGGAAATGCAAATCAAAACAA
>JAPYYD010007455.1:0-10264 GCA_028551405.1 Uromys caudimaculatus
AATACCCAAGTTTTACTTTACAGTAACAGCTGGACTGAAAGTGAGGTCCCAGATGGAGTAGTTGGAGAAGGGACTGAAGGAGCTGAGGGAGTCTGCAACCCCATGGAGGGAGCAACAGTGTCAACTGGCCTGATCCCCCAGTCCTCCTGGAGGCTGGACCACCAACCAAAGAATACACATTGAGGGACCCATGGTTCAGACCACATATGTGGCAGAGGAGGGCCTTGTTGGTCATCAGGGGGAGGAGAGGCCCCAGTAAAGGGGAATGTCAAGGTGGGAATATGGTGGCGGGCGGGTGGGTGGGTGGGTGGAATTTCCTCATAGAGATGGGGGAGGGGGAGGGGAAAGGTGGTCTCTAAAGATGAGACCTAGAAAGGGGGAAACATTGGAGATGTAAATAAAGTATCAAAAAAAAAAAAAAAAAAAAAAAAAAAGAAAGAAAAAGAAATAAATTAGGTTCCTGAATGGAATACACAAGCACCAGGAGAGATAAGTTTGAGAGGGGGGGAGAACTGGTTTCTCAGCAAGAGGAGCCGAGTCACATGGTTCCCACACAAGTCACAAACCTAGAACAAAGGAACACAGCTTCCTACGGGGATTTACACATGGGATGTACTCACTGATAAGTGGATATTAGCTCAAAGCTCAGAATACCCATGATACAACCTACAAACCACATGGAGCTTAAGAAGAAGAAAGACCAAAGTGTGGATGCTTTAATCCTACATAGAAGGGGGAACAAAAGAAGGAGGTAAAGGGAGGGAGGGACCTGGGAGGGAGAGAGGAGGGGGAGGGAAAAAGGGGGAGCAAGATCAGGTATTGGAAGGGACAGGAGAGAAGTAGAGAGGGTCAGAAAATTGAATAGAAATATGTAGCAGTGTAGAATGGGGAACTGGGGGTAGCCTCTAGAAAGTCCCAGAAGCCAGGGAAGCAAGAGGCTCCCAGGACCCAATGGAGTTGACTTTAGCTAAAATACCCAACAAAAGGGTGATACAACCTGTTGAGACTACCTCCAGTAGATAGACACGGACCCCGGTTGAGGGATGGGGCCACCCATCCATCTTATTTTTAACCCAGAAATGTTCCTGTCCAAAGGAAAAACAGGGGGCAAAAAAAGGAACAGACTGGAGGAAAGGCCATCCAGAGACTACCCCACTTAGGGATCTATCCCCTTCAGTCACCAAACCCAGACACTATTGCTGATGCCAAGAAGCACTTGCTGATAGGAGCCTGGTATGGTTCCTGCCAGGCCCTGACCAATACAGATGCAGATACTCACAGCCAACCATCAGACTAAGCCAGGGGACCCCCAATAGAAGAGCTACAAAAAGGACTGAACGAGCTGAAGGGGATTGCAACCCCATAAGAAGAACAATATCAACTAACTGGACTACCCAGAGCTTCCAGAGACTAAACCACCAACCAAAGAGTGGAGGGATCCATGGCTCCAAATACATGTGTAGCAGAGGATGCCCTTATCTGATGTCAATGGGAGGGAATCCCCTTGTTCCTGTGGAGGCTTGATACTGCAGCATAAAGGGGGATGCTTGGGTGGTGAGGCAGGAGTGAATGGGTGGGTGGGGGAGCACCCTCATAGAGGCAAAGGGGAGGGGGGAGAGGGGGAATGGGATGGGAGGTTTGTGCAGGGGGAACTGGGAAGAGGGATATCATTTGAAATATAAACAAATAAAATAATAAAATAAATAAACAAATAAATAGCCAGCAGCCAATAGCTAGACAGGTAGACTAAGACAAGACTTTTAGATTTGTGTGGGCTAAGGATTGGGAGAGAAAAAAAGAAGAAAATCGCCAGGATTCAGAGGGAGGCCGCTCAGACTTAGAGCTACAAAAAAAAAAAAAAAAAAAAAAAAAAAAAAAAAAATCCAAAATGTAGATGAAAAGGAATGTGGCCCCCAGAAAAGCGTCTTGGGCAGCAAAGACTAGGGAGTTGCCCAGAAGGAGCCAGGTAAAATTAGAGGGCGTTAAAGCAGAGATACTGGAGGAAAATGTGTGCTAGCTTCAGGGAGGATTAGAGCTGCTCAGCCTTTGAGCTAGTGAAGATATATTTAAATTTAACTGGTGTATGAGTGTGTCTTTCATTCACAAATCCAGATAGCTCTTGGGTGGGTGTGCACATGCCACCTGTCAGGAACACCAGGCAGTTTAGCTAATTCACTGCTACAGTGGTCTCGGTAAGTATCAAACTGAACTGGCTTAGTACTTTCTACCCCTATAGGCACATGCATGCCTAATCGGATTGCTCATGTACAAATTCAGTCTCTGGCTGTAATCTACTACCTCTACATGGATACATCTCTCAGTGTCCCTGTCTTTACTTTTCAAGGCTCCATTTAAATGTAAGCTGTTCCATAAAGACTTTTCTGTCTTTCCAAGTAAGAAATATAAGTCTCTCCAAAGGTCTCCCAATCCAGTTTTACATACCTAATTACTCTCTCCCGTGAGATGGTTATCTCCCTTTCTACTCATCCAACATGTACTATTGGCATAAACAATACACTGGGACTAGAGATTAAATGATTAGAAATATAGACACCCTCTCTATTGTAGTGCAGTGTATAGTGTATAGAAAAGGCATATAAAAACAAAGGCTTTCAAGCACATTACTTTTAACAGGGATTTTCTTTCCACAGAGAATTTCTATATTTTAAATTCATCATATGAAAGAGAACCCAGTGAATCACTCAACTAAAGAATTATAAAGCAGCACCTTAAGCAAAGCTCTATGTTTAAATGAAATATTACTCAAGATGAGCCAAGAACTTGAGCAGCCAAAGTTCTGATTTACAAATCTTATAAAGGTCTTAAATTGTCACTAACAGCATGTCAATATATAGAATTGTCACTAACAGCATGCCAATATACAGAATTGTTATAGTCTCTAGAATTCTTTTATTGCAGATGCAAATTTAGATATTAATATGCAATTTTCATATTGCTGACTCAAAATGATAATCCTAACTTACTCTAAATATTTAATATATACATACTTATACAGTGATAAATAACAATGTATGCTATGTGAAAGTATCACCTTCTCTAGGAAAAATAAGAGAAAAACATCAGTCCCAGGAATAATGATACAACCTTCTTCATGTCCTGTACGTTCATACCCATAAGTTTATGTACTACTTTTGACACTTGCTGTGTTTTCCTTTCTATAACACTGAATGCTAATTTAGAACCCATATCTTAGTTTTTAGACTTTTGTGTTCCTTGTCTATCACAATACAAAGCATGTACTAGGTGCTTACTATTTCTGGAATAAATGAAAGATTTTTTTAATAGCTTCCTATGAAAAGAGAAACATACCAGTTCCTATTACTGGGAATAACAACTGACTTCCCAGATGCTGCCAAATGCTCCCAACTCCTGGTAATCACATGTTCATAACTGATAGAATAGGCATGAATAAGTTAATGGGGTACTGTAAACACCTCTACAGCTTTAAAGAGTACATGATAAAATACACCACAGCTTGTATTTTTCCCATTTTTTGGATCATTCACTTGCAGCAGATGCCAGCTACCATGCTGCAAGGATATTAAGTAGCTTAATGAAGAAGTCCATATGATGACTAACAATCTTTTTTGCCCCTAGCAAGTCTTGTGAGTTAGCCATATTGAAAGCAGATTCTACCATCCCAATTAAGCCTTCAAACTACTGACTACAGTCCTAACATCTTGACGACAGTCTCATGAGAAATTTCAAGCCAACATAAACAATGAAAGAAAATTAAACTGAATGCCTCTGAAATTAAACAAATAAACAAACAAAAATCATTTGTGTTAAAAAGGAGATGAAGCAAGTGAAAAATTAGGTCATGGGTATATTTATAAATTATTATTATTTTTTAAAGATTTATTTATTGTATGAATGTGAGTACACTGTCACTATCTTCAGACATACCAGAAGAGGGCGTCAGATCCCATTACAGATGGTTGTGAACCACCATGTGGTTGCTGGGAACTGAACTCAGGACCTCTGGAAGAGCAGTCAGTGCTCTTAACCACTGAGCCATCTCTCCAGTCCCTATAAATTATTTTTTAAAACCTTTTTATTTAAATATTTTATAATATTTAAATAGAGATCAAACTTAGGATCTTCTATTTACTAGGCAATAGCTTTCCCATGGAGCTACATACTCATTTCTTACAAAACAAATATCTGATAAGTGGTTTGTATATATTACTCTATAAACACAATGATAAAAAATACAATTTTAAGATGATCAAAAAGTACCAAAGGGTATTTTCTTAAAAGAAACACTAAACTGGTCAATAATTAGCCATCAGAGACAGACAAATTTTTTTTTTCTCCTCCTTTTTTATTTTTGATACTTTATATACATTTCCAATGTTTCCCCTTTTCTGAGTCTCCTCTTTGTATAGCCCCCATCCCCTCCCCAACCCGCCTCTAGGAGGGAATTCCACCTCCCACCCCCCACCCCCCGTCCACCCATCCCCATTTTCCCGCCTTGATATTCCCCTTTACTGAGGCCTCTAACATCCTCAGGCCCAAGGGCCTTTCGTCTCTCCCTGATGGCCATCGAGGTCATCCTCTGCCACATATGTGGTCCAAACCAGACAAATTAAAACTACAATGCAATGAGTGTCATTTCACCTCCGTTAGGATAGCTTTAGGTTTAAAAATGATAGCTGGTAAGTGTTTTTGAGACTGTCAACAATTTAGAATCCTCATTTATGCTTCCCCAAACATAATAATGTCGGGGGACAGGAAGACATCTTGACCCAGAGGATTGGATGTTCTCTTCTGGTCTCCACGGCACTCCACTCACATGCATGTGATATTCCACAGACATACATGTATACTCATAATTAAAAACAAAAAAATAAATCTTAAACATATAGGGAGGCTGAAGATACATGATGTTCATCTCTGCTTTTAATACACAACATGCTGTGTCCACACAAGCTCTTACACAATATACATATTCCACCCCCCAAAATGATAACAAAATTGTGTTCTCATTTTGGAAAATCATCTGATATTTCCTCGTAGAGTTAAACAGAACTGATATATGACAGCAAATCCCACTCCTAGTGACATGCCCCAGAGAAATTAAAACCCTGTATACACCAACACCAGGGAATGTAGTTCAGAGACAGAGTGCTTCGCTAGCACACACAAATAAGTTCCCAAGCTCAATCTCTATTAGTGGGGAAAACATCCAACAACCACTGACTTGAGGATGTATTGGCAACATTTATGTACACAAAAACATGAACAGAAATGTTCATAGCTACATTACTTATAGCAGATAACTCTTAAATGTCCTCCAATTCAGGAAAGAATAAATAAAACATAGCTATACAATTTATAACAAAAACTATGCATCACTGATATCTGTATCAATATGCATGGACTTTCAAAATATGCTACATGAGAGAATCCAGATACATGCACAGTGTTGGCTAAGACATCTGAATTCTCATTTTATATATAGATTAGAATTTGATTGTAAATTCATAGAAAGTAAACTGTTGTGATTTTTTTATAACTCATTTTCACTTCTATCCTCTAGAACCTAATTCATCAATATGGTGTACTTCAGGGAAGGAAGTAAAGACCTAGAAAGAGACCTTACCTATGGTGCAATTGCCTGTAGACGTGACCACTGAACACGGGCAGCGACGGCATTCTTTTGTAGCATCAGGACTCTGATAAAATCCTTCTTTGCACTCTTCACAGTGTTCCCCTTTACTATTTTCCTGGCAGTTTAAACAAGCACCTAAAAGAACCAAATTATTGTTTCAAAGTTAAAGAACTTTCAGAAATCCTGCCTGCATCAGGAAGACCAGAAAAGATAAGATTTAGAGATGGAGACATAACTCAGCTGTTAAAAGCCTTTGTTGCTCTCAGAGACAATCTGGGATTCCCAGCACCTGTGGGCCATCTCACAATTGTTACTGCAATCCAAGGGGATTCTACACCCTCTTCTGACCTCTTTGGGAACTAGGCACATATGCATACATGGAGATAAAGCACTTATACACACAAAAGAATAAAATATCTATTTTTTAAAATAGATTTTAAAAATTTGTGTGTATGTGCCTATGTGTGTTTCTGTGCAACATGTATGTGCGTGTGCCCTTGGAGACTAGCTGTAGGAACTGGAACTCTATGAAGTGGAGTTCCAGGTGCTTGTGAGCTACCCAATACCCATGGTGGGAACCCAATGTAGAGCCTCTGCAAGAAGAGCAAACACTTTCAACTGCTGAGTCATCTTTACAGCCCCTCCTGATTTAGTTCTGAACTAGCTATGTCTACGATGTCAATGTTCTATGAGACAAATGAATGTTGGGCACGTGATTATAGCCACAATATGCCCTCATTGGTTGATTGGCTATATACTAAAAACAGACTAACTTTGTGCAAAGAAAAAAATAAGATAATATATATTAATAGAAGAGTAAATAAATTGTGGCACTTTCATAGTTTGGATACTACTATGAACCCTAATGAACTACTTATGTATACAAACATGCATCTTAAAGAAAGCACTGGTTGAAAAGCAAACTGAACAATGGAACATATAGGGAATATTTACTTTGTAGAATTTCAGAAAGCTACAATATTGTTTTAGAGGCCCCGATTTCAAATCCCATCACCACATGGCAGCTCACAATCATCTTTCTCCAGACTGAGAAGATCTGGCACCCTCTTCTGGCCTCCAAGGGCACTGCATACGTATGGTCACAGACATGCATTCAGACAAAACAGTCATACACATAAAAAAAGTATAAAAACAGCAACACTAAGCTTATAAAAAAATACATAATACATTAAACCACAAATACATACATAGTGAAAACTTTAAATATGGACATAGACAGTTAAGGCATTTTATGGATTATTGTCTCTGTGAACAGGGGAAAGAAACTATGTCTGAGAAAACAAGCGCTCAGTTTCCTTTGAAAATTTCCATTTCAAATATGTGCTGTATGTTCCATGTGTCAAATATGGCTATTCTTGTTTTTCAACTTAAGTACATCTGGAACTAACTAAAACTCAAGTGGCTGGGTATACTTGTGAGAGATTTTCTTAATTACATGATTTGAAGTAGGAAGATCCACTTTTAATCTGGACTATATATTCTGGTAGCGATGTATATAAAGAACATGGAAGAAAAACCTTTTTTCCTCTTCCTTGCTTGCCCTTGCCCTTGCTGGCAGGTCCATTTCTTCACTGCTATTAGAACCTACGTCTTCAGGACTCTGATGTAGACTGAAGACCAGTAGACACATCCAGTCTTGTGGACTACAACTACTACATGCTTGGACTTTGCATTGGTTGATCAGTCATTGTTGGACTAACTGGACTATAGTCTGTAACTATAATAAATCCCATATATATGTATATATTCATATATATATATATACACATATTCACACACATATATTCATATACATACATTCCATCAGTTCTTTTCCTCTAGAGAACCCTGACAAATACAGTAATTATACATATATGGATAAATATGACACAAAATTGTGGCAAAATATTTAGAGGTGGATACATGAGTATGCTCATTAGTTTTTGTTAATTGAGACAAGCTAGAGTCATTTAAGAAGAGAGAAACCTCAGTTGAGAAAATGCCTCTATCAGATTTGCTGTGTAGTGGTTTGAATTTCCATTGAAAATAGACTCCATAGGCCCCTGTGCTTGAATACTTGGCCTCCAGTTGGTGAAACTGCTTGAGAAGGAGGAGGAGGAATGGCCTTACTGGAGGACATATATAACTTAGAGTCTTTAAAAGACTCCAGCTGTTCTCTGTGTGCCTTCTCTGCATACTGCTTGAGGGCTGGACTGAGATATGAGCTCTCAGATGCTGCTTCAGACAGCATGCTTGCAGTTTGCTACTATATTGCCCCAAATTATGATGGACTCCAACTCCCTGAAACCATAAGGCCAAATAAACATTTTCTTCTATAAATTGCCTTGCTTATGGTGTTTTTATCAAAGAACTAAAAGGTAACCAGTAAAAGACTTTAGGCAAATGTATATGACATTTTCTTTATTGATTGATGTGGGAGGGTCCAGCCCACTGTTCAGGTACCAACCCTAGGAAGTATCTTGGGTTGTATAAGAAAGCAGGCTGACTTTTCTGAAGGGAAATGGAGGAGGAGTGGATGGGGGGGGAGTAAGTGGGGACGTATTAGGAGGAGAGGAGGGAGGGAAAACTGTGGTGGAAATATAATATATATAAGAGAATAAATTAATAAAAAACAAACCAACAAAAAACCCAAACAACAAACAAAAAAGAAAGCAAGCTGAGTATGCCACGAGGAACAAACCAGTAAGCAGTGTTCCTCCATGGCCTCTGCTTTAGTTCCTGCCCCCAGGGTTCTGCCTTGAGTTCCTGCTCGGACTTCCCTCAGTGATAGAGTGTGACCTGAGATGTGAAATGAGATAAACCATTTCTGCTCCAAGTTAGTTTTGGTCATGGTGTTCATCACAGCAATAGAAAGCAAATTAGGACAATAAAAAGTGAAAAATTAAAAAGTGACTAGTAAAAATGGGAAGAAGGCAGAGTCGTGTGTTTTGGGACAACACTCCTTTGGCACTCTTTGATGAAGAATTTTCTTTTCATTTTTTAAATATTTAATTATTTTATGTATATGAGTACACTGTAGCTTTCTTCAGACACACCAGAAAAGGGCATCAGATCTCATTACATATGTTTGTGAGCTACCATGTGGTTTCTGGGAATTGAACTCAGGACCTCTGGAAGAGCAGTCAGTGCTTTTAACCACTGAGTCATCTCTCCAGCCTCCATGAAGGATGCTTGAGAGAGACACAGCAGCAGCATATCTACAATCAGACTTACAACTACTGCTGCATAAGTAAGTACACAAAACCCCAGGAAGGTACTGAAATTTTAACAAGCTAAAAACAGCTGATGTTAACATTCATCAAGTCTTTCTGGATATAATTCTCTTGCTCATATAATATTTTCAAAAATGAGTGTGACAGAAAGGATAGGATTGTAAGTTAAAATGATATGACAACTGGAGCAAGATTTGAAAGCCAAAACAATGAAAATGTTAATAATAATGTGTGCTCTCAATTCTTAAAGGATTATAGGAATTTCCCCCACAATTCATGACTTACTAGGAAAGATATTTTTATGTTATTGATGAAGAATTTTCTTTGATTTCAACTGAATTTTCATGTAGATATCATCTTTTAAAATCATATAAAATATATTAAGTTATAAATGATGTTTCATAGTTCAAGCTGGCCTCGAATTTACTACTTAGTTGAAGCTGGCTTTGAATACCTGATACTCTTCCCTCCATCTCCGAATTCTGGGATTACAGGCAGGTGCTATCATGCCTGCTAAAATCATGTAACTTTTTACACATATGGCACTGTTGAAGGTATTTTTCACATATATAACAAAATAGGATGCACTCATACAGTGATAAAAACACTTTGAGACTCTTTCTTTCTAAATCTTCTCATATACTGGTGACTCTATAGCTATGAATTCTACAACAATAAAAGCTTGCTTTTGAAAAAGTTTGCTTAAAATATCACAGACAACTGTAGATTTGCATTTAAAACAAAATCTATTTTAATTTTAGCTTTTATTATTTTTGTTTCAGGCCATAGAAATACATCTTAATTCTACTGCAGGGTTTTTTTTTTTTTTTTTTTTAATTTTTTTATTGTTGAGAATAGTTCTCAATATTGTGGGTTTTTTTGTTATTCCAAAGGAATTTGCAAATTACTCTTTCTATCTCTATGAAGAATTGAGTTGGAATTTTGATGGTGATTGCATTTAATCTGTAGATTGCTTTTGAAAAGATAGCCTTTTTAGCTATATTAATCCTGCCAATCCATGAGCATGGGAGATCTTTCTACTTTCTTTTTTTTTTCCTCCTTTTTTATTTTTGATACTTTAAATACATTTCCAATGTTTCCCCTTTTCTGAGTCTCCTCTTTGGATACCCACCATCCCCGCCCCAACCCGCCTCTAGGAGGGAATTCCACCTCCCACCCCCCTCCCGACCACCCATCACCATATTCCCGCCTTGACGTTCCCCTTTACTGAGGCCTCTAACATCCTCAGGCCCAAGGGCCTTTCCTCTCCCCCTGATGGCCGTCGAGGTAATCCTCTGCCACATATGTGGTCCAAACCATAAGTCCATCAATGTGTATTCTTTGGTTGGTGGTCCAAACTCCAGGAGGACCGGGGGGGGGGGGGTCAGGTCCATTG
>JAPYYD010007456.1:0-10264 GCA_028551405.1 Uromys caudimaculatus
GATGGGTTTAGCTCTTTTGTCGAAAATCAAGTGACCATATGTGTGTGGGTTCATTTCTGGGTCCTCAATTCTATTCCATTGATCTACTTGCCTGTCACTGTACCAATACCGTGCAGTTTTTATCACTACTGCTCTGTAGTACAGCTTGAGGTCAGGAATGCTGATTCCCCCAGGAGTTCTTTTGTTGTTGAGAATAGCTTTTGCTATCCTGGGTTTTTTGTTGTTCCAAATGAATTTGAGAATTGCTCTTTCTAAGTCTATGAAAAATTGAGTTGGAATTTTGATGGGGATTGCATTGAATCTGTAGATTGCTTTTGGCAGGATGGCCATTTTTCTATATTAATTCTGCCAATCCATGAACACGGGAGAGCTTTCCATCTTCTGAGGTCTTCTTCGATTTCTTTCTTTAGAGACTTGAAGTTCTTGTCATACAGATCTTTCACTTGCTTTGTTAGAGTCACACCAAGATACTTTATATTGTTTGTGACAATTGTGAAGGGTTTCATTTCCCTAATTTCTTTCTCAGCCTGTTTATCCTTCGAATATAGGAAGGCTACTGATTTGTTTGAATTAATTTTATATTCGGCCACTTTGCTGATGTTGTTTGAGAGCTTTATTTAAAAGGTATAAATTATATTGAAAATTGGAAAGAGACTCTGTTTACAAAAATCACTTATGCCTTGCTTAAGATGTTTCACACCCCTATTCTTTTATAATTATGTGCCATAACTAATTAAACCTATTAGAAATGTATTGTGAACTCATGGGAAGGATATGAGCCTTATGGTTTCAAATGACTTGATTCACATCTGCCTCTGATACTTTCTAAATGTGTGATGTTGGGTAATGTGCTAGATAAAATACTGTTTCCCCTCAAATATGCACAATTCCTAATCCCTAGATATGGGATATATTCTCTTCGATGAGAGAGTCAACTACATATGTAATTAAGGCTGTAGAGTTTGTGTTCAGAAAGTAGCTAAGATTATCAAGATAGATCCAATTTAATCAAATACACCCTTCAAAATGGATTTTCTCCAGCTGAAGTCAGAATAATGCAGGGGAAGACAAGGCAGAAGTAGAAGTTAGAGAAATTTAAATTAGAAGACTACATTGGCTATTGCAGGCTTGGAAAGATGAAAGGAACCGAGAGTCTCCTGAATGTTAGATAGCCATCAAGAAATTGACTTGTAGACTCACAACTAGAAGAAGCATAGTCCTGTCAACAGTATGAACATGGAAGCTGATTCTCCTCTAGAGCCTCCAATAAGAAGTGCAGCCCTTTTAGAATCTTGGAGAAAGCAGTTGACATGTCCTGTACTTGGGTTCTGATCTATAGAACTGTAAGGTTATGACTGGATATGGGTTTAGGCTGCTAAATTTGTGATTTTTTATAGCAGCAGTGGAAAAGTTACACATTAATTTACCAAGTGAAGGTTGGAGATAATGCTGCCTATATTTTGTAAAGATTAGAAATTATAAGGTTTATTACAGGTTGCTTACAAGAGCCCATGTGTTACAAACCTAACCTTTATTTTGATGATGTCAAGTATTGATAGGATCTAATAGAATGTGGTTATGTCACTGGTTGGAGTATACCCTCAGAAGGGATTAAAGTAGTTTCCTTAGGACCATGATGATTTATTTCTTGAGTAAACAGGTTGTCTCAAAAAGAATAAAAATGACTTCTTCATGCCCTCTGATCCCTTGCCTTATGATATTTGTCTATCTCTCTCTGTATGCCTCTCTTTCAGCTGTCCTTTCTTTCTTTTCTTAAGTTGTGATGTCTTGTACCAGATCTCACCAGAGGCCAACCCGAAGAGTCATCCAATCCTCTTAGTCTTCAAAAGTGAGCTGAATAAATCTGTTTTGTTTCTATAAAGAGTTTATCATCAAAGGTTGCGTTATATAGAAAATATACTAGTGCAACATGTAAAAAATATGGATCTTGTTTTTTAATTTGATCTGTTAGTTTGGGTCTTTTTATTATGAAATAAAGACTGTCAATATTGAGAGTTTTTAATAAACAGCATTTGTTGATTCCTGTTATGTTGTTGCTATGGTGTGAGTTTCCCCCCGTGTTTGATTTGTTGCTCTGAGATTATTTTTTCCTTGCATTTTCTTGGGTGTAGTTAACCTTTTCAGATAGAATTATTCCTTCTAGTGCCTTTTGTAGATCTGGATTTGTAGATAAATCCTCATTTAAAAAAAATTATTGTGTATTAATTTCCATTCTCTGTCTTTTGTGATTGGCAGTTTTGTTGGTTATAGTAGTCTAGGCTGACATCTGTGGTCTCTTAGAGTTTCAAATCTTTACAGGTCCTTCGGGCTTTTAGAGTCTATTAAGTAGTCAGGCATAATTCTAATATGTTTCCTTTTATATGTTACTTGGTCTTTTAATATTCTTTTTTTTTTCTGTGTGTTTAGTGTTTGATTATTATATATCATGGGGATTGTTTTTTCTGGTGCAGTTTATTTGGAAGTTTGTATGCTTCTTGTACTTGGATAAGCACCTCCTTCTTCAGGTTAGGGAAAATTATCATCTATTATTTTGTTGACAATATTTCTGGACTTTTGAGCTGGGTTTTTCCTTGTCCCTCTATTTCCTTTTTTTTTTTTTTGTACACACACAAAATTCACACACAATAATTCTTTATTACTGTCCATAGTAAAGTGACTTTGTGTGAACAGCCTCTTACTTTTTCTTCTTGCCTTTAGGAGTTTCAATGGGTTTCTGCTCAGCCAAAGCCAACTGTTTCTTTAGATCCAAGAGTTTAGCCACATCTGCAGCAACCTAGTTCTTGTCTGCCTTCTATGCTTTCAGTTCCTGGACTATGTTGCCCTGTTTGGTCACCTCATCCACCAGTGTTTGTATGTGCTGAGAGTCTGCTGTTGTAACTGCCTCAACACCTGCTGGCTTGGGGGATCCTTTAGCCTTTAACTCCAAGGACTCTTATAGCTGGCCCCTCCAAAGCGCTGACTCAAATTTTCAATCTGGTTATTTTCCAATTTTTGGAACAAAGGACTGTCTGTGCCAACTCGGTGGTCTGCTGGTAAGGTACAAATGAAGCTCGTGGCAAGGCTGCGGCAGGCTGCAAGTGGGAGCCGCAGCTGGGTTTGGATGCTGGAGCTGACTGTGGGCATGTACGGCTGGAGCATGGCAGACAGCAAGGCAGCTATGTTCATTACCATACCTGTCACTGTGCCTGCCTGCTGCCTGAGAAAGAGAGACATGTCAAGGCCACCAAGATGTAGCATGTCACTTTGTATAGGGCACCCAACTCCTTAGAGAGGTAAGTTGGGTCTTGTGCTCCCCATAAAACAATGTTAGCTAGAGATTCTGTGTCCCCTGACAGGAAAAGACAGTTTTGACAACTCAAGCTGTGATCAATGTGAGTCAGGACTCTCTGAAGTGGGCCAAGTGCATCTTCCCCCTTTTTGCCTTGAACCATGGTGAGGGCAGCAGACAGAACCAGTTGCATTTCTGTTGCCTCCCATTCCAGCCATTTGTTGGTAAGATCATCTTGTTCCCAGCCACATAACAGAAAAAAATATCGGCAGATTGCACTAGTAGAGAAGAGGTAGTTGCCCCTATCCAGCTGCAAGACAGGGCCTTAGGCCGGGTAAGGAATGGTACTCTTCAGGGCCTAAGGTGCTGATGAGCAGCTCCGCCTGACCCCGGGCCCTGTGGCCACAGCCAGTATGGGTAGGCTCCCCGGGGAGCCCTTGCTCATGAACAGTCTCATTGCCCCTCCAAGCCCACTCTGATGCAACCAGAATCAGCCTCCTGCTTCTCCCCTCTTCTATTTCTATTACTCATAAATTTGTTCTTTTCAATGTCCCACATTTCCTGTATGTTTTGTACCTTGATTTTTAAATATTTAACACATTTTTTTACTAAGATATCTATTTTTTCTATCTTTTATCAATGCCTGAGTTTCTTCTTTCCCATTTTTTTGTGTATTCTGTTGGTGAAGTTTGCCTCTGAGCTTCCTGTTTTTCACTAAGTTTGGTTTTATTTATTGATTCCCTTTCCATGTTTATGTCTTGGACCGTTTCCTTCATTTCATTTAGCTATTTTTGTGTTTTCATTAATGAATTTATTCATATTTCTTCAAGGTCAATAAAAATATTCCTAATAGCTATCTTGAAGCCCTTGCCTTGTGCTTCAGCCATATTGCATTTCTTAGAGCCTACTGTATTAGGGTTTCTTTGGAGTCATATAGTCATGGCTCTTATTGTGTTTTTATACTGGTATCTAGGTATCTGGATGATTGTGGTTCTAGATATCGATATCCAGTCTTGTCTTTGTTGGGTTTTCAGCTCCTTGTTGGCAGGTCTAGGCGAGAAGAGAGAACCCTGTCCAGCCAAGTCTGTCTGAGGCTGAGTGGGATGGCAAGCTTCGATGGCCCAAAAGAAACACACCAGGCCAGGAGTCTTGTAGAAGCAGGAACTCAACTTTATTGTATCAGCCCCTCGCTTATATAGAGAAGGCAAAGGAGATGGGCACTTAGGTATGGGGAGAGATGACATAGGAGGCAGGGAAGGGTGAGGGGTGACTGACAGGGCCATCAGCAACAGCAGGACAGAGGGAGGGCTAAATAGGTCTTGCTGAGTCGCCCCTATACGGAAGTGACTGAGACAGGTCTCAGAACTCGAGAGAGGCTAGGGTTTGTCCTCAAGGCCCAAACCAGGGTCAAAAATGGGGCCCAACATTACCACTGCCTGGGACCCCACCCTCTTGCCCTTGGGACAGCGGGAGGGGGAGAACACCCCCAGTGCTGCACATTCAGGGTTTGGTTCAGGCTGTCCCCCAGGGCCGAGCCCCAGCCCAGATCCACCACAGCACCAGCTTGGCTCGGCAACACGGTGCCCAGTGCAGGAGGGCAGATGGGGAAGTCAGCAAGAAATCGGTGCTGCCAAAGCCACTCTCAATGCCGAGGTCGCTGCTGTGAACCCAGGGCCCCTGCATACCAGGCCGACCTGGGCCCTCAATTTCCTGCCCCTATGGCTGGGGTTGCCCCAGGCCATACACAGTGCTCCCTGTTCATGTGCAAAGGAGGTGCACCCTGCGACCATCAGCATCCCTGTGGAGCAGGGGCTGCTGGCTGAGGCCGAGACTGCGGGTGGAGGGGGTCTCCTAGGGCGTGGGAGGGGGCAGTGATGCCTCGTCCAGCCAAGGCGCATGCCCAGCTCCACTGAGCTGGCACCCCCTCATACTGCCTGCCCGCAGGACATCGGTCACCTGGGAGCCAGGGCGCAGGCCGCCTGCCAATCACTGCTGGGGGAGGAAAAGTGGGACAAACCCAACACTGGGTGGGTTTTTAATTCCTTGATTTCTGTTGCCCTTTCTGGAAAGTTAAAACTTTCATTTTATCTTCTATCTATTTCTTTCTTTCATTTTACACACACACACACACACACACACACACACACACACACACACACATACACACACACACATACACACACACACTCATACACACTCAGAGATCAGTTGTTTTCTTTCACTATTTAATTCTAGCATCAATATAATGAAGCCAAATGAAGCCAGCATAGCCTGATATATCATGTATCATTCTGTCTAACAGTGGCTTGAATCTTGCCACATACGGTCACTATTCAGATTTTCTTCTCCTTCCTATTAACCCCCTTTGTCAATGTTACCTCATCTCAATTGGAGTAATTTTAGCCACAATATTGATTTCATTAGCTTTGTATTTCAAGAGAAGGGGAAAAGTTCATTCAACCTGCCATGTGATTTTTGGTTTATACTTGAACTTGAAAGAATAAGTAGCTGTGTCTAGGAATGATGGGTGGAGTAGCACAAGCTACTGACAATACCATGCCCAGAAACATATTTCCCTCATTCTGGGAAAAATAACTTGCAGTTCCCCTCAATATAAAGCAGTATTCCATCACTGTCTTCTTTATTTCCTTCAACTCAGAATAAAGGAAAATACTGCTGAGAATTTTTAAAGAAATTTTTTAAATTGTGTATATGTGTGTGTACATGTGTTAGGTGCCTACAGAAGCCAGAAACATTGTATCTCACTGGAGCTGCCTAACATGGGTTCTGGGAACACAAATTTAATTTGGGTCCCCTGGAAGGACAGTATATATTCTTAATTGCTGAGTCATCTCTCCAGTCCTAACTGCTGATAAATTTTAACTGATTGTTCCTCATCTTATGAAATTAGTAATTTCTCTACCAGTTATCTTTGACATATATGAAAATTAAGGAAATAATTTTCAGATTGTTTTGAGGAAGATCACTGTGTCTTTACTTCCTAAACCACTGCTTTAGGGAAAAAGCCTTGACCTCATTCCAGAGCAAGATTCTGAATTAATGTTGTAGGCTTCTTTTGTTCCAAATATGCTCAAATCTGTTTTTATCCTATCATAGTGATAAACTGGAAATTATATATGATGACTATGGTCTAAGTAAACAGATTTCTATACAGCAAAGTAAGATTATTGATGAATAAGTGAAAATACACACTTGTTTGTCTGTTTTTTAAAAGTAGTTTCCTTTTCTCCAAAAAGGAGATTGAAAGCTTTAATGCCACTTACATGACAAGTTCATAATTAAATAACTTATTTTAAGCTACTTTGCATGGCAGTTTAATTTATTTAAAATAAAAATTTCATGGCTGTGGGAATAGATTAGTAGGTAAAGTGTTTGCCACACAGGTATGGGGACCTTGACTCAACATCAATCCTAGTGCTTGGGAGGTGGATATGGAATTCCTAGAGCAAACTGGGTAGTAATAATAGCTGAATCTGTGAGATCTGGGTACAACTAAGTGATGCTGCCTCAATATTCAAGGTCAGGAATAATGAAAAATGACACAAATAAAAATGAAAAAAATCTTTCTTTTTGAAAAAAGAAAATACTAAAAATAGACAAATAATTGCAACCTTATGCTTATCAGTTGGAAAAGTAATTAAAAATTCATTGTAAAAATTTAAAGACACTAACATCTATGGAAGAGCAATATCAATAAGCAGAGTAACTTTCCTAGGGGAACTGTAGCTTATATAACCCAAGTTAGACGTTCCAGATAAGCAGATCATTTTCTTTCAAAGAAGCAGTTTATTATAATCATGTTCAATACAGTACTTTGATATATTTATGCTAATTATTTTTTATCTGATATTCAAATTTAATTAGCCACCATATATTTAATCTGGCAAACTAATTCTGTCTATGCTCATCTCAGAGGTTAGGTACCAGTACAAATATAATCACAAATCATTGAGTAAGGAATTGGCACCAAACAAGCATTTTGCTATCAGATAGAGATGTCATGGTTAGGTAGCAAGGATGTCAATAGGCCTTAGATGATTGAACTGAGTGAGAGGAATTGTCAGGTAGGCATGGTTATGGTGCTCCAGCAGTGAAGATATTGCCCCAAGGTTTGAAGACCAAACATGATTTGTGAGAGAAATTTGGAGTAGTCCATAGGAAATAGGCAGGAATTAGACAAAACCTAATTATTGTATTTGAAATACATGATAAGATCTTAGCTCCTAAAACCAGATTGTAAGTTTAAAGTACTACAAGTGAACAATTTTTCACAACTAGTTATTGGCATAGTGCTCTGTATATATTGTGTGATCAGAAGAGAGTGTTAATTGCATGATTTCAAAGCCTTAGTTAGGAATGAAACTTCCTTTAGTGTTATTAAGAAGAGCTAGAGCTTCAGAGATGAATGAGCTGTTGTGGTTTTGAGGCTTGGGCTACAGAAAGCCACGAGAATTACATATTGGGATGCACTACACTTTTAAAGCATTTACTAATCCTGCATAGAGTCATAATAAGGTATTGTCATTGTGTTTAATTGCTATAAATGCATTCCTTTCCATAGTAAATGAATATGTTTAGATGCTGCAGAATTCTGTCGTTCTCATGTCCTATGTTAAATACAAATATAATCTCTAGAAATAATTGCAATAGACAATTATATAAACTCAGAAATTGGGAAAAAACTGGTAAGAAGACAAACTGGTTTGAGATTTCAATGTATTTTTTTTCTTAAAGAAAACATTTAATTGGGACTGGCTTATAGTTTCAGAGGTTTAGTCCAGTATCAACATGGTGACTTCCCATTGCAGTGTTCAGGCAGATTTGGTGCTGGAGAAGGAGCTGAAAATTCAACATCTTGATCTGAAGGAGATACCCCAATGTATTCATTCTTACCCACCTCACAGCATAAAGCAACCCATATCTGGCCCACGCTGGCCTCAAATTCGTGATCCTCCTGCCTCCATTTCTTTAGCATATCTTACTTGTATACCATCACAACCAGCTATTTAACATATCTAACATTTATGAAATCTTAATCTAGCAATACAAGGGAATGACCTATTCAATATCAGGTGAAACAGAAATGCTTAAAGGAGACTAGACTAGTAGCTTTTTCTGTTAGTTGTCTATAAATAGGACCATAATAACAGCCCCATAGTATTTAAACAGCACAACTTTATTTCTTGTGTTAGAAACTAGACATCTAAAATTAAGATGCCTGTAATATTGACTTCTTCTGAAGTCTTTGTCTTTGACTTACAATGTTCATCTATATCTTCATATGGCATATCCTGTTAGTATATGTTATTGCTGACTCTTTGACTCTTTTTTCATGTTTCTAGATTATATTTTTTTCTTCAGGCAATCATAGCTACACGTTCAGAAGATACATAGAATCGGAGTATGATGAGCACCCTTTATCCCCAAGAGAGTAGAAGAAAATATAGCTTGTATGCCACATGATCTACTCTAAAGTCCTTTACCATAACAAACCAGAAACCAGAACAATAGACTTGAACAGCTCACACAGATAGGAAGCAAACTAGCACCCTGAATAGTACAAACATGTATAAAACATTTTAAAGCACAAAAATTACGTTTAAGTAATAAAGATAGTTGAATAGTACTTTCCATGAAGTATTATGGAGTATTTTCTGGGACATTAGAAATTGTGAGATACTTTTAAAATTTAATTTAAAATAAGCCAGGTGTGGTGCAGACCATTAATCTCAGTACTAGGGATGCAGAGATATTTGGGTCTTCGTGAGTTCAAGGCCAGCTTGCTTTATATAGTGAACTCCAGACAAGTCAGAGTTACATAGTGAGATCCTGTCTAAAAAAAAGTAAATAATAAAATGACTAATTTAGTATTTGATATTATAGTAGCCTACTCTTAACCACCTTTTCAAAATACTGTCTTGTTCTGGGTGGGGATACAGTTTAGGTGGTAGAATGCTCATTTAGCATGCATGAAATTTCTAAGTTCTAGCTCCAGCCCCACATGAGACTTGGTATGATACCTGTTAAGCACTATGAGGTAATGGGAATGTTCTTCTCCACAGGGCAGTGCGGCAAGATGATGATGGCCTTGTCAACTGCTGGGCTAGAATTATTATACATTTATCATAGTCAAGAAAGCCTCTAGTGATACTTTGTACCTGTAATCCCAAGCCTTCTGAATTAATTAGAAAATGTCTCAATTTTATCTATTTTATAATATTGTTTTAACTGTTAGCTTGCTCGCTGCTGACTTGTGATCTTACATAAATGAACCTACAAGTGTAATATAATTCTATACTACAGGAGTACAAATAAATTCTATATTACAGGAGTACAAATAAAGCTGGGGAGATGATGTGCTGATGTTAAAGCAAACTAAGGCAAAGGATATATAGGACATCTTTGTATTATTTCTTACAAATGCATATGTGCTGGTTAGATACCAGCCAAAACCCTTTAAGATGTTAATAACTGAAGAAGAAAATCTCATAGCCCATTTTCAACAAATGGTGCTGGGTCAACTGGCGGTCTACATGCAGAAAAATGCAAATTGATCCACTCCTTGTACAAATTGATCTCCTTGTACAAAGCTCAAATCCAAGTGGATCAAGGACCTCCACATAAAACCAGTTACACTGAATCTAATAGAAGAGAAAGTGGGGAAAACTCTCGAACACCTGGGTACGGGGGAAAAGTACCTGAACAGAACACCAGGGGCTTATGCTCTAAGATCAAGAATAGACAAACGGGACCTCATGAAATTGCAAAGCTTCTGTAAGGCAAAGGACACTGTCAATAGGACAAAACGGCAACCAACAGATTGGGAAAAGATCTTAACCAATCCTATGTCCGATAGAGGGCTAATATCCAATATTTACAAAGAACTCAAGAAGTTAGACTCTAAAAAACCAAATAACCCTATCAAAAAATGGGGAACAGTGCTAAGCAGAGAAT
>JAPYYD010007457.1:0-10264 GCA_028551405.1 Uromys caudimaculatus
AAACAACCCAGATGTCCCCCATCAGAGGAATGGATACAGAAAATGTGGTACATTTACACAATGGAGTACTACTCAGCTATTAAAAACAATTATTTAATGAAATTTGCAGGCAAATGGATGGAACTTGAAAATATCATCCTGAGCGAGGTAACTCAGTCACAAAAGAACGAACGTGGTATGTACTCACTGATAAGTGGATAGTAGCCCAAAAGTTCGGAATACCCAAGTTTCACTTTACAGTAACCGCTGGACTGAGAGTGAGGTCCCAGATGGAGGAGTGGGAGAAGGGACTGAAGGAGCTGAGGGAGTTTGCAGTCCCATGGAGGGAGCAACAGTGTCAATTGGCCCAACCTCCACCCCCCACCCCACCCCTGTCCTCCTGGAGGCTGGACCACCAACCAAAGAATTCGCATCAAGGGACCCATGGCTCAGAACACAAATGTGGCAGAGGAGGGCCTTATTGGCCATCAGGGGGAGGAGAGGCCCTTGGGCCTGAGGATGTTAGAGGCCCCAGTAAAGGGGAATGTCAAGGTGGGAATACAGGAGTAGGTGGGTGGGAGGTGGAATTCCCTCAAAGAGGCGAGGGAGAGGGAGGGGATAGGGGGTTTCCAAAGAGGAGACCTGGAAAGGGGGAAACATGGGAAATGTAAATAAAGTATCAAAAAATAAATAATTAAAAAAAAAAGCTCCATAGGACCCAGACCTCTGCCTCCTCAAGTGCCTGAGACACGTATATACATGCACATAATTAAAAATTAAGTTTTTGGGGAAAATTTGGTAGGTTAGGTTCTGAAGAGGTGGGTCCGTGGTTAAGGGCACTGGTTATTCTTCCAGAGGACCCATGTTCAATTCCCAGCCCCTATAGCCGTCTATATTAGTCAGGGTTCTCTAGAGTCACAGAACTTATGGAATGTCTCTATATTGAGGGAATTTATTGTGATGACTTACAGTCTGTAGTCCAACTAACCCAACAACGGGCAGCTGTGAATGGGAAGTCCAAGAATCTAGTAGTTGCTAAGTCCCATGAGGCTAGTTGTTTCAGCTGCTCTTCTATAGAAGTGGGCTCCAACAGATGAATCTGCCTTCTTCCAATGTCCTTATGTAGGCCTCAAGCAGAAGGCGTGGCCCAGATTAAAGGTGTGTACCACCATGCCTGGATCTGGGACCTCCTTTGTCCCAGGCTGACCTTGAACTCAGAGATCTCCTTGCCTTGGTCTCCTGGGACTAAGGGCGTGTACCACCTTGCCTGGGCCTAAGCTTTCATGGCCTCTATGCCCCAAGATCTCCATGCTGAGATCCAGGTCAGAAACCTGTGCCTTCCAGCCTCAAGATCTGGATCCCAGGTGTGCCCTCCAATTCTGGATTGTGGTTCATTCCAGATATAGTTGAGGTGACAACCAGGAATAGCCATTATAGCATCTATAACTTCAGTTCTAGATCTGATACCCTCCTCTGGCCTCTGCAGGCACCAGGCATGCATTTAGTACACAGATATATATGCAGGCAAAACACCCATATACATAAATTAAATTTTAAAAATTTGTTAAAGAAACAACAGGTTTGACCAAGCATAGTGATGCGTGCCTATATCATTTCAACACTTGGGAGACTGAGTGGGTGAGCCACCAGTTCAGGGCCAGCCTTGGCTACATGGAGAGTTTAAAGGAAGTCTAAGCACCTTAGCAAGATCATGTGGAAGAGAAAGAGGTTTTACTTAAAATCTGTGCCCTGAGTAAAGGGTGAGTTCCTGGAGAGGCAGAGTGGGCGATGTGTGTCTGGGGTAGAAACACTCCAGTGATCCCCGGGAGGAGCCCACAGGGGCCGGTGCAGGGTGCATGTAGAGCTGCCCCTTAACTAGTCATTATGGCAAGCCCGTGTCACCCGTTTCCCTTGGCATGGATGAGTTACCAGATTAAAAGACAAATCCTGTTCAATTGTTTTGTTAAGTACTAGCAATAACCATTTGGAAAATACAGTTAAAATACAACCACTTATAAAAGTAACAAAATACAAACTTGAAGAATGAGCTTAAAGTATGTGTAAGACCAATTTTTTTTACCTTTCCATGTCACGTGTGTGCGTGTCTGTAAGCGTGAGAGCCGATCTTACAGACTTCTCGTGTGCAGCGTTGTTTTCAGTGGCTGCATAGCTCGTTTGTTCCCTTTCCTTGCTCCTGATTTTCTGTTTTGTGTGTTCTGTGTTTTATCCCTGTGGCTGCTGACAGCCAGTTGGATGTTTCTGAGTTCTTCTCGCTTTGATGTAGCCTCTTATGAATGCCCACCCTCGTTCTGCAGATTACCTCAGGTATAGCTGAGTCATGAGGAACGCGTGTATTCAACACTGGTGACAGCGTAGTGAACCGGTGGCTGTTGTGATGTCTGTCCCCACCCTCCTTACTCGGCTCTTGCCACTCAGCCATTCTGGTGGATATGGGGATACTCTGCCTTGTTCCTGGTTATTAATGAAGTTCGTGTTTTCTATTCCCAGATCTCCAAACTGGAGATGTACTTGTTTTCTTTATAGCAACATGAAAAATAACTTAAAGTTATATAAAAAGTGGCATTGTATCAAAGTTTTTGTGTTGATGAAGTCACTTGAGCCAGGAGGCAGATTTCTTTAGCATTCATGTTTAAAAAGAGGCACAGCGTGCTGGGTGGTGTTGCTTGTCTTTCCTCCGTGTTTGCTCATGTGGTAAGGAAAGCAGATGAGTATAACTGAAGAACTGAGGTGGGAGGCAGGAGGCTGCCACCAGAGCTGGCTCACACAGGGCCCGTCACTCAGCTCCTGAGCTTCATTGTCTAGCTCTCAAGAGACAAGGCTAGCACTAATATCAACACTTGTGTAATTTTAATGTAGATCCATAAAGACACTTCAGGTTCATCTGCACGCTCTGAGTTCCTGGAGCAAGAAGCAGTCTTGAGAGCAGACGCCTCTTCTGCATCTGGGGAGGCTCAGGCCTCCCTGCTGCGCCCGTTGGGCAATGTAGCCTTGGTCCCTCTGCTCAGCATGTTTGTCTCTCTCCAGCACATCGAGTTTCCGGTGCCATGTCCGCTCCGGATGTTTGAGATGCTGGTGGTCCCTGAGCAGGAGCACCCTCTGGTCTGTGTTGGCGTCAGTAGAGGGCGAGACTTCAACCAAGTGGTTCGATTTGAGACAGTCAATCCAAATTCTACCTCGTCGTGGTTTACAGAGTCAGGTTTGTAACCGTTATATAATTGTTAATGGTCATGCCAACGATTGTTGTAAAGGCAGTGAGTGTTCTGTATGTTCTGTAAGACAAGAAAAGCCAGCCTTAAGTGACTATACTGAAAGAAGATAACATGCTATAGAGAGTAGTTAGTGTGCTCAACACATTTAAAACAATCTGATTGGAAAACGTGTACATAGAATGTGCATACACTCTTTAAATGTGGAAATAAATTGGTGTGTGAGTCTGTCATGGGTCTTGGTTATTTATATATTATTATGACCAAAATACATAACAGGAACAACTAAAGAAATACTGATTTTGGCTCATGGTTTCAAAAACTCTCAGCCACCATAGCAGAGAAGGTCTCCTGGAGTAGAGCAGTCCTGACAGTTCCTAGTGATGAGCCCCCATTGAGGTCGTGTCAGACCTGACATGAAATAGGAGCCAGGCCATTACCTTCTCAGCCCCGGCCCTATTGATGAACTTCCATCAGGGAGTCCCCTGCTTCCTGAGGATCCCACAGCTTCTCGGAATAGCACCACCACCGGCCAGGAGCAAGAGTGAAACGTGAGGGGCCAGCAAGAGTGCTCAGTGGGTAATGGTGCTGGCTGCCCAGCCTGGTAACCAGAGTTTCATCCCAGAGACATGCATGGCAGACAGCGACTCCTGCACGGTCTCCTCCGGCCTCCACACCACACTGTAACTGCCATGCACACACACAAGTAAATACATTTAAAAACGTAACAAGTGTAAGACATGAGCCTATTGAAGACATTTCAGATCCAGACCATAACCGCACGTGTTTATGAAATGCCTCTCATCGGAAAACATGCCTTACCATAAAATAAGGAGCTGCCAGTGTGCTCTTCTGATTTTGAGGAGTGTATTACTCAAAGTCACACACTTTAGGTAGCTGTTTATCTCGAAGGCCACAACATGTATGAGTAAGCTTTGTGGCTTCTGTAGGCTGCTGGTGTGGCTGGGTAGTGGAATGTGTATTTAGTGCACAGTACGCACAAAGCCCAGTGTTTTGGGGGCTGCAGAGATGGCGCAGCCCTGAGGAACACACACTGCTTTTGCAGTTTGTTTCCTAGCACCCATGTGAGGCAGCTTACGACCACTTATAACTCCAGTTCCAAGGGAACCTGCATTCATTTCCCACACATGTATGCACAATTAAAAATAAAATATTAAAAAACACACACACAGAGTCAGGAGTTCAATCCCAAGCACTCTCTCTTCCTCCCTCAAAATACAGAAATTACACTCATTTCTAGTCATTTTACTTGGAAAAGCTGTATTAACTGAATCATGGTTCTCAAAAACCAAGTAATAGGTGAGCAAATATTCTTAACATTTTGATAGTGTTTTTCTCATTTCAGTTGTTTGGTGCTACTATTCATAAAAAGAGCAAGTCTTTTTGAAATGCACATTAATGAAGGAACTATTTACTGCTGCTAGAGTCCAGATATGGTGGTGAACACCAAGAACCCCACCACTTCAGAGGCAGAGGCAGAAAGATGTGATTCCAGGGCTAGCCTTGTCTCAATTTAAAAAAAGAAATAGACATTTCATAACATTGGTATTTTCGAGCATTTAAATATAATTTTAAGTGGTATAGATTTAAACTTTTCCTTATTACTTAGCTCCAGTTGACCTGTCTATATCTTCAGTTAATTTTACCATGTCGGTATAAGTGGTTATTGAGTAGTCAGTGCAGGCCAGTGCTTCCCAAACGTGAGCTTACATCAGAGCACTCCTAGGCCCCAAATCTAGAGCCTTTCCTTTGGTAAGCCTACAGTCAGTGCTGGTGATGTTGACAAGGAGACTGACATGTTTGAAGAGCATCTATGTTAGGGTAGAGACATGGTTCGGTGGTGAAGAGCACTGGCTGCTGTTCAAGAGGACCTGAGTTCGATTCCCAGCAGCACATGGGACTGTGAGTCAAGTTTAGTAGGCGCTCTCATGGCCTCCTCAGGAGACAGGCAGGGAAGTGGTGCACAGACACACAGACATGCGTGCAGGCGAGACACCTATAACACGTAAACAGTCACTTTCTTTCAATTCATGTGCACACCAGTCTCAGACTGATAGAAGAGATGCCTTCAAAGGGAGGCTGTAGGAGACCTTGCGTACAGGTGTCTCCTAGAGCCAGTGCTCTGTACTCAGTATCAGTAATGAGACTTTTAAGTGATTTAAAGTTAAGATACTTACGGAAGTTAATTACTATTTCTGAAGTATTTGTAAGAATTTTTGAAAATATTTCTCTTATAATTTACTTTCTCAAATATTAAATGTATGTTGTCAAGTTGGTGAACAGACACTTCCTTTATGACAACTAACCCTAATTATCTTACAAGTGTTGGTCCAAATAGTGTTCTTACAGAATGATTATAGTTTGAAACTCATATTGTACTGTAGCAAAACAGTAGAAATAAAATGTTAGTTTTGTGATAGATCAGATTGAACTCTCACACTTAAAAAACATAAGCTTTCAATATCTTATCTATAGTCTTTAAACAACCTATTGATGGTGAAAAGCCCCTTTTACTTTTTTCTCTTCAAAAATACTGTAGAGCCAAGTGTGGTGGTACACACCTGTAATCCCAGCACTTCGGAAGTGGAGGCAGGAAGATCAGGAGTTCGAGACCAATCTGAGCTACATAGTGAGTTCGAGGCCAGCCTGGACTACATGAGACCCTCTACCCAAACAACACACTCATATACATGCATACACAGGCGTGGACACTTATGGGATGTTTGCTATGCAGAATGCACACTTCACAGGGGAAATGTGAGACAGTTTTCTAGCAAGACATGTTAGGCAGGGGTTTGTGGGAAGTCCACGAAACTATTAATGACAAAGGCATGGTGGTTCACACATGTACCCAGCACTCAAGCACTCAGAAGGCGGAGACAGGGAATTGTTGAAAGTTAAGGCCATCCCAAGCTACATAGTGAGTTCCAAGCCAGCCTGGACTGAAGAGTGACACCTGTCAGAGAAATGGACAGAGATGGGACTGAGGAGGAGGAGGGAGAGGGCACAGAGAGCACATCTTCTCCCTCAGAAGGTGACAGGCACATTCACCACTTACTAGAAGCCCGGGGTGTCACAGCACACTGAGCCTGAAGCAGGTTTCTTCCTAGACACTGTTTCCATGGTATACGAGGTTTCTCTTTGGCTCACCCGAAATCTCTTAGATTATCATCCACTGTCTCCCTGGTGAGATGGCTGGGACACACCTGCTATCCAGCCTCATCTTACTTAACAGGAAAAGGTTGCTGGATGAGAAATGTTGCTGTCAGTCGTTTCAACAGTGCCTTAGTACTCTGAAGTATGATCATTTTAAACACACTCTAATTGTTAAATGAAAGGCCTCATTTCCTGAGCAGATCTTAAAACAGCTTCTTCCAAGAAACTTCTCATGGTTTATCTGGAGGATTTCCATAAATACAGAAATCTCTCTCTGAGGTCAGGAGATAAAGATAATAGGAAGTGATTTGGGCTTTTAACTTCTCTTACCCCAAGTCTCTTACAGTCTAATTAACTCAGGAGAGTATTAGCCAGGCACCAGTGGTTCCTAAAGATAATTCAGTCTGGGGGTGGCTCACGTGTGCCCTGCTGCCCTGCAAGCACAGAGACCTGAGTTTGGATCCCTGGTACCCTCATGCTGTGCCTCTTTGACCTTAGTGCTGGGGAATAGAGTCAGGACAGGACAGGAACTTGTTGGCCAGAAAGTTTCAGGTTCAGTAAGAGACCCTGTCTCAAAAGAATGGGGAAATGATGTAAGACACCCAAAGTTGACCTCTGGCCTACACACAGAGCCCAGGCAAGCATAGCATACACTGGAGGGAGATGGATGGATGGATGGATGGATGAATGGATGGATGGATGGATGGATGGATGGATGGATGGATGGATGGATGGATGGATGGATGGGTGGATGGGTGGATGGGTGGATGGGTGGATGGATAGATGGATGGGTGGGTGGATGGATAGATGGATAGATGGATGGATGGGTGGATGGATATGCATCCCACAGACACATGAGTTTCTGAAAAAACTGCTTCAATAATTTAGCTTATGTATAGTTAAAAAGTAATTTGTTTAACCTTCCAGTTCCTTCATTTAATACACACTGATCACATGAGCTAAGGACTTGCATCTGGTGATATGTTCAGAGCACAGCCCAGATGGTCTGAGTTTAAGATCAGAAACTGACCAGAACTGTAACTTACAAGACAGGACTCGCTGTTTCAAATGTAAATATAAATACGATTCTCATTAGCAGTAGAACTGAAGGGCCAGCTCTGCTGTGCCTGCTGTCCACATCAGCATCAGAACACACGCACCCAGTGCGGCTCTGCAAGAGATGTCCACCAATTCAAAGTGCAGCAGCCCACAATTCCTTGTTTCTTCAAGAAAAAAATATATTGTAAGTATTCTAGATTTCTGTAACTTTATCCAGCTGTATTTGTGTTGTAGATACCCCGCAGACAAACGTCACTCATGTAACCCAGCTGGAGAGAGACACCATCCTCGTGTGCTTGGACTGTAAGTTTCTGTTTCTGGGTATGTGCTGAGAAGATTTCTCTCCTCTTACTTTTGAGTGACTTCTGGTTTTCTCTAGGTTGTATAAAAATAGTGAATCTCCAAGGAAGATTGAAATCTAGCAGGAAATTATCATCAGAACTCACCTTCGACTTCCAGATAGAATCCATAGGTGAGTCTGCGTTTTGTATTTCTTTGCATTCTGAGCTGTTTAAAATGTTACTGACTTTTTAATTTGGATATAATAACTATGCTTCCTTCTTACAAATTCTTTAAGTGTGTGTAGCAGTCACATGCACTGTCAATGTGTCCATCCTTGCAGGTGTGCCATTTCTGAATCTACATTTCCTCCTGAGTCCTATAGGTTCCCTAGAAGTATTTAAAATGTGGTACTTGGTATCTCCTGCTGTGCTGTTAGCATTGCTGCCTGCTGCTCAAAGAGGTTTGGTAACAGTTCTTCAGCAAGCAGTCATAATGCATCCCTGTAGCCCCAGAACTCAGGGGACTGAGATAGGAAGATTGTGAGTTCGTGGCCAACCTGGGCAACATAGCAAGTTCTAGTCCAGCCTCAGACACCTACAAGACCCTGTGTCAAAAAAAGAAAAGAAAAAAGAAAAAGAAAGAAAAGAAAAGTACTTGTTGCCATCTTCTCATGATGGTTGTGTTCCCCGGTGGGATTGCTGCTGGCAGGGTCTTAGTTAGGGTTCCCATTGCTGTAAAGAGACACAATGACCAAGGCAGTTCTTATACGGACAACAGTTAACTGGGGCTGGCTTACAGGTTCAGAGGTTCAGTCCATTATCATCGTGGCGGGAAGCACGGCAGCATCCAGGCAGGCATGGTGCAGGAGCTGAGAGTTCTACACCTTGTTCTGATAGGGAATAGGAAAAGACCACTGTCTTCAAGGATTCTAGGAGGAGGGTCTCAAAACCCACCCCCACAGTGACACACTTCCTCCAAGGCCACACCTCCTAATAGTGCCACTCCCTAGGCCAAGCATTTTCAAACCACCACGGGCAGTATCAGTAACGTACTGAAAAGGTAAAAAAACGACGATGAATCGTGGTGCTGAGGGAAGTCAAGCCATACGCACTTAGCACACACAAGCACTGAGTTTGTGCTTTAAGAGGGTTTTTGTATTTTACCAATAAAGTCATTTTTTATGTACATACATTGGTAGAGAGTAAGGCCAAGAGCAAACAGTTTGTCAATACAAATATAAACAGAAAGGAAAACAGGACAGAGAGAAGGGCCAGCGTAGAGCCACCGGGAATGGAAACTCTGGTGGTGTACATTCGTGGGAAAACGAGGCCAGCACTGTTGTCTGCAGGAAACAATCAGATTTCTTCCTCGCAGTTACACTGTATCAGAGATGTAAATATAAAACTGAAATCTGCCTTATCCATGCCTCTGCCTGTGTCCCACTATTTTACTAATGCCTTAGAAAATACCGTGCAGAGAGTGTGGCCAGGCGGCTCAGACTCTTGCCAGTAGATTGTGTAGAGTGCACAGCCAGCCTCTTGTCTTCTGTTCAACATGGCATTTTCTAATAGTCAGGTGAAAGAGCTGGAGAAGCAAGCATGCTTCAGGCCAGGCTTTTGAGCTGATTCTGAGCCGTCAGTCAAAAGAATCTGTCCCCAACCCAACCCACCCTACCCCACCCCCAAAAAAGAAGGATGTTTCCCTGGAGGAAATTCAGAAGAAATTAGAAGCTGCAGAAGAAAGTCTCATGAAGCAGAAGTCTTAAAGCAACTTGCTGAGAAGCAGGAGCATGAAAAAGTGATGCTCCAGAAAGCCATGGAGGAGAAACTGACCCACAAAGGGAGGCCAGCAAAGAGAAACGGGAAGCGCAAATGGCTGCCAAGCTGGAGCGTTGATGAGAGGACAAGCAGGCTGAAGAGATGTGGAAGAACAGAGAATCCAAAGACCCTGTGGACCAGACCGAGGCTGACTAAGTTCTGAGAACTGACTTTCTCCCAGCCCCTTCCTAAATATCCAAAGACTGTACTGGCCAATGTCATTTACTTTGCCCTTCTGAAAAATATTCTAGAAGCTGATGTAGGACCGATTAGATAGATCCAGACCGTGCGATGTTTAGGGGCTCAATGGGAGAGACTGAAAGTGTTTTACTCCTTTTTTAAAGTGTTGGTCTTTCTAATGTAGCTATTTTTCTCACTGCATCTTTGGCAATCAGGCACACGCGGTGTGCTGGGTTAATGGCTATACTGCATTGACTGTGGAAGACGTTTGTGAAGAGTATGTAGTGGCTTCCTCCAACCCATTAGATGCTGAATATCTGTTCACTTTGCCATCCCAATTCTGTCCCAATCTCACCAGATGCTACTGTACTAGAATGGTTAATAAACTGCACAGTGCTGCTAAAACAAAGAAAGAAAATATTGTGCAGGTTTTGGGAAATATGCACAAGAATGTCTGTTGTGCCATCATTTATAATAAGGAAAAGTAGAAATAATTGTTCATCGTTATAAATGGATGACAGTTGGAAACTGTTTACTTTGACA
>JAPYYD010007458.1:0-10261 GCA_028551405.1 Uromys caudimaculatus
GGGTGCGTGAGAGGTGGAATTCCCTCATAGAGGTGGTGAAGGGGGACGGGATAGGTGGTTTCCAAAGAGGAGACCTAGAAAGGGGGAAAGATTGGCAATGTAAATAAAGTATCAAAAAAAAAATAAAAATAAAAAAAGAAGTCCTTGTGCATATAAGTTGTTAACAGAAGAACTTTAATAAAATCATCTAAACGTTGCCCAGAAATATTTTTTAAGCTACTACTACTACTACTACTACTACTACTACTACTACTACTGATAATAATAATAATAATATCCATATATATTTTAATGTTCTCTTCATTGACTAAAATCTAAATTTTCTAAGGAAGCATCACATCCACAAAACTACCATAATAGTAAGAGTATTTTCCGTCCAAAGTCCATGTATTTTACTTTTGGTCCTATGGTCAAACTCATCTAAAATTTACAAGCCTCACAGTATCCAGAAATCTAGAATGAAAATGGAGAAATTCATTCATGCTATCCCAAAGCAATTATAATTAAGATATTGCCATACTGTCTATGTTTAAAATATTCTTTAGGAAAGTAAAATGTACTGCCACAAGACACTTGTAATCAGTATAGACTTAATTAAATATGCTCACTCATTCCTTTTTGGTAGTGCCAACATGTCCGGTCCCCTTACTGGGAAGGGATCTTCTAGCTAAGTTGGGAGCCTCTATTTCCTTTGCTCTTCACATTCACCTAAACCCAAGCTTGCCAGCAGTCCCTGTCCTCCTCCTGCTTGGCAGCTTCTCAGATAGAACCCCAAGTCTGGGATGTCCAGAACACCTCTGTTGCTAAACATCATTCTCCTGTTGTCATGCAGTTATTGGACTCTACCAAGTAAATCACTCAAGCTCAATACCCTCTTTCTCTCTAGAGCCTCAGGGGACTTAAGCCTATTATCTCTGACATCCTAAGGGAAAAAAAACTTCTCCATCCTACCTCTTCCCCCTTTAACACTCCTGTACTAGCACTTAAGAAATCTAATGGAACTTATCACCTGATTCAAGATCTCAGGCACATTAATTCTGCAGTGCTTCCTCTCCATCCTGTTGTGGGCTAGTTCTTTTACACTTCTTTCCACTATCCCCTCAGGGATTTCTCATTTCTCAGTCTTAGATCTCAAGGATGCATTCTTCTCTATCCCTCTAGATGCACAGACACAGAACATCTTTGCCTTTACCTGGACTGACCCTGATAACCACTTTTCTACTCAACTCACCTAGGCTCTTCTACCTCAGGGATTCTGGGACAGCCCACAACTATTTGGCCAGGCCCTGGCTTCTGATTTACTTTCTCGATCTCTCAATAAATCTAAGATTATCCATTACACAGACAATATTCTCTGAAATTCCTCTCTAAAAATTAGCCAAGCTGACACCTCTGCTCTGATAAATTTCCTGTCAAGTCATGGCTACAGAGTCTCACCTTCTAAAGTCCAACTGTCCACTCTTCAGGTCACCTATTTAGGACTACCAGTTACCTCAACCCACAAGGCTATACCATTAGGTAGAATTAATTCAGTCTCTAACTGTTCCTTTGACAAAGGAATAGATTATATCATTCCTAGGAATAGCCAGTATTTTACATTCCTGGGTTCCTTCTGTTTTCCTTCTTTCCCACCCCTTATATGAAGTAGCATTGGGCCCCACCCTTGAATGTCTTCTCAAACCTGTTACTAAGTATTTTCAAGGGCTCCAACATGCTCTTCTTAAGGCCCTGACCTTACAGCTCCCTGACCTGACTCATCCTTGAGCCCTAAGTAACCATCTGGGGTCCCTATTTTGCCCCTGCAGCATACCTGTTAAAAAAAAAAAAAAACCTAAATCTAACCATCCAAGGATGGACACCTTGTATTTGTACATGAATAGCTGCTGAACTCCTTATTCGAGACTAAAAATCTAATCTTTGGGTCGCCTATAATAATATTCTCTTCTCATAACCTATCACACAGCTCCTGGCTTACAAAGGCTTACAGGATTTACCTCCATCCAGGGTTCTTTTTCTTCAGGTAGGGCTAATAGAAGACTCCACACTCACTTTCCAATTATGACTGACTCTCAATATTTCCAATCTTCTTCTTAGGCCAAATACTAACCACGCCCTATCTCACACCTGCATGGAAACCTTAGAGGAACTGTTACTTTATCCTTCACACACAGGAGGGCCATCTATACCTGGTATACAGATGGAAGCTCCTTTTTACATAAAGGGGCCAAAAGAACTGACTATGCTATAGTGTCAGACACAGATGTGTTTGAGGCACAGGCCCTCCCTGCTCATACTACCAATCAACAGGCTGAACTAATAGCCCTTGACTGTGCCTTTTAACTTGCACAGGGACAATCCCTCAACATTGACACAGACTCCAAATATGCTTTCCATATCATCCTGCCCCATGCTGCTATCTGGAAGGAGCACAGGTTGCTTATGACAAAAGGAAGATCAGTAACTAATGCAAATTAAATTATTGCCATGCTAAAGGCCTCCCATCTCCCAACAGCTATTGGAATTGTCCACTGAAGATCCCACCAGACGGATGACTCTATTGTCTCCAAGGGAAACGATCGAGCCATCAAGACAGCTAGAGCTGTGGTCCACAGGGGCCTAGCCTTGTCTTCTTCCAACCAAAACATTCTTACACTACAACTTACATTTCCACTCTCACTCCGTGACTTTCATCAAACTCTGTCCTGTCTTCACCAACTTTTTTATCTTAACAGCCAAGCATTGTCCCATTTTTAAAAACTCACCTTCAGCCTACTCCTGAGAACTTAAGTTTCTTAAAATCTATAACTGCCTCTTGCAAAATCTGTCAGATGTCAGACTCCAACTCCAGGTATCATAGCACCCCTTTTCTTACCCATCAGGCTAGAGGTTCCCTTTCTGGAACCAATGGGCAACTTGACTTTACCTACATTCCCACTGTCAAATGTGTCAAGTATCTCCTTGTCTTGATGGGTAACTTTTTGGGTTGGGTGGAGGCATTCCCCACAAGTAACAAAAGGGCTCAGACAGTTCCTGATCTTCTCCTCCAAAGAGATCATTCCCTGATTTGGTGTCCCAGCCTCCCTCCAGTCAGACAATGGTCCTGAATTCACCTCCCAAATTTCTCAAACTCTATCTAAAGCCCTAGATGTCCACTGGCATTTTTATATTTCCTACCACCCCCGATTTCAGGAAAGGTAGAAAGAACTAACTGATCCTGAAAACCCACTATTGTCAAACTGTCACTTTAATTAGGTAAAACTTTTACCGCTGGCATTTTTTAGGCTACAAGCTCTCTCTAAGCAACCTCATTTTTCTCATCTTTTGAACTCATGTATGGACAACTGTTCCTAATCCTGGTCTTTCACTTAAATGCTCTTCTAGTTCATCTACTTACCCTATTACTTTCCTACCTCTGCTCTCTCCTATGGAATTTTACCTACCACTGTCAACCAAGGCCATACTTTGTTCACTGTCCACTGCCTGTCAACATTGGAGACAGTGTTCTTTTCTCTCCTTCAGATAATTGGTACTCGTATCTCTCTCCTAAATGGCAAGTTCCTTTCAAGCCAGTTCTCATTACTCCTACAGCTGCTAAACTCAAGGTACTTTCTCATAGGGTCCACTTGTCTCACCTCAAACCTTTTACCCCTCCACCTCAAAATGATTCTTCTTCCTACACACTGACCTCAATAGGACCCTGCTCTATTAAACTCCTGAAGACATTGAAACTACCCACCTTTCCCCCAATCCCAGAAAAATGAGACTCCACTCTGTCAGCAGTGCTCAACCCCTCTGGATTACACATGGATTTCTTATTCTTCCCCTGCTGTTTATTTCCATCCAGGAAACTCCTTTCATCTTGAGATTCGAGGTTCAAGAAAACCTCACTGACAACCAAAAGTCTCTCTCTTATGGTCAGGAAACTGCTTCATATTTGGATTCCAGGAGTCAATTGAAATTGATGACATTCCTATATCCACCATTCTATCAAAATATTATGACTTCTTTGTTTGCTTCCTCTTTGGCCAGATGAAAGAATATTTTTTAAAATGTCCAGATGAATATGGGGGCTGTTCATATTGGTCTTGTCAGATACATATGCTAGTATCATGGACCAATCACTTTTATTAACAATGCAAGATCCTCTTCTTCTATATACAAGACCCATGAAATCCCAGGTGGGAAACAGAAGTTGTTGATAAACTCTACCTTAAAAACCAAGCCAGGTCCCCAGTGAGTATTATTCACATCCACAGAAAATAAGTGTCAATTGTCCAACCTCTAACTATTAGAAAAATAGGAGAAGTATTCAAACACTCCTCAGAGGTCCTTACTTCCTTGACATCCACCCTTATAAATGGCACTAACTTGTTCTTTGGTCTTCTACTTCAGACCCTGATCTTGGCCTACTAACTCCTTAATGTCACCCGACCTGGTCACTTTAAAGATTGTTGGCTGTGTGTACACCCTGGTACTAACTCATAATTGCCACGTACAGCCTCTCCAGTGATACTGCCAAGTAATCTCACCTCATCTTTTATCATCTGTCCTGTCTACATCTGATGTTTCAATGACCCCAAACATTGTCTCTATCCCTCTTTTTGGCATGGTAGACTATTTTGAGACATCCATGACACATTCTGTAGGAAATCTAAGCTCCCTAGAGTGCAATATAAACACAACCTTTGATACATCATCTCTGCCACAGTGCACTACAGTCTAAAACATGGCAATTCTTTGTGCACTCAGATATATCATCAACTACCTGTCAACTGGTCAGGAGTTTGCATGTTGGTGTTTCTTTGCCCTGAACTAGGAGTAATCCATGGAAAAGAGCCTCTACCAATACCAGGTATAGACACAATACCTGTCCAACATGACAAGAGGACAGTTCAGGTTGTGCCACTCTTGGTCACTGAAGGAATACATACAGGTGCTGATGTTGGAACAGCAGGGCTGATTAATTCCCTAATACTATCCAAAAGGTTCCATTCTCAGCTTGAAAATGCTTTTCAAGAAGTGATTTAAACAATGTTCACCATCCAGAAACATCGACTTTTTGGCAGAACTGGTGCTTCAGAACCGAAGGGGACTACTTGTCCTTACAGCTAAAAAAGGTAGTCTTTGCCTATTTCTCCAAGAATGCTGTTTCTACATCAATGAATCTGGGATAGTAAGAAATAAAATCCAGCAACTACAATCAGACATCCAGAAACACAGGAGACAATGACAGGCCTCCGATTCCTGGATTTTCGAAAACCCTATATGGAAAAGGATACTGCCTTTCTTTGCTTTTTTATTGGATATTTTCTTTATTTACATTTCAAATGTTATCCCCTTTCCCGGTTCCCCCCCACCAGAAATGCCCTATCCCATGCCCCCTGCCAATGCTTCTGAGAGGGAGTCCTGGTTTCCCTGACTGAAGCAGAAAAATCAAATATGGGTGGCTGGCAAAACTGCTTTTAACTTTTTCTCTGTCTACATTGAACAACAGAAACACAAGTCAGTGGAATCCTGAAGCTGTTCCTATTTCTGGCTCCTTCTGCCAAAATCCAAGCAATTTGCCAGGGATGCTCTATTTCTTTTTAAGCTTTCTGACTGTGGCTTTTATCTTGCAGTTCTTGCTGCCTGCTGACTCACTGTAAAGTTACTGTTTTTCCTCCCCAATTGATTCTGTTGTATGCTCTCATGATAGCCTTTCCTATTACAATAATATCTCATAATGTATACAAAAAAAGATGTTGGAATACAAAATGCAATGTTCTGCCATGCCCTGCTTCATGTGTACTCAATTTGCATGGAACTCTGGAGTGTCTTCATGAATCTGCAGAATATTAAAGGAATATAGTACTGAAAATATTTATATACTGTGGATATTCCAAAAAATTCATGTTATGTGTGGAACATTTAATGTGTCATTGAAAGGAGATCATGATATTTTCTGAAGAATATACAGTTGTAAAGTGTTTACAACTGTGAGGAATATCATTCAAAGTAAGACTTCATACTTATCGACTACATACCACAGAGACCTGATCTCTAAGCACAAGGTATCCACTACTACAAGATCACAATGAAAATTGCTATGTCCATTTCTTTCTTTACAGGATGTAATACCAAGCTAGAGATCAACAGGAAATGATGTACTGATTTTGATAAAGGATTCATGACACTCATGAACTGTTACTAAGCAAAAAAAAAAAAAAATGACTTGGAAAAACAAATATGGTAGAAAATCTACTAAATTAATACAACAATAGTAATATAAACAATGGTTATATTGATGTACGTCTTTTGTCATTAATGGTAACAGGCTACCAGAATCACTGTCCCAAGAGTGCTTGGTTTCTGGCTATGGCAGGATCTCTCTCAATATCAGAGGCTCCATGGTGGTTTCTTGAGGACATTTGCTGTCACAGTAGTTCTCACAGTGGTTGATCTAAGGATATGAAAATGTCAGAAATTCCCTAGTTTCTGTCACAAGCTGAATCTTGAATCTTGTATCTTCTTTGCAGAAGACACAGTCCATTATGACTGAGGCAAGGAATGGACACGAAAAGCTGATATCTGAATTGAACATGTGGTGACATTCCCTGTACAGGAACTAGGAGCCATGGAATCAAAGCATGTAGGCTCTGAAACAAACACTGTATTTGCAGCTTTCCACTGGCTCTGTATCCTGTCAGTTACATAGGCACTCTTTCTTCTCTTTAGCACCATACAATTGGACTTTGGTTATATCCAGGACCAGATAAGTCCTGGAATATAGCAAGTTGTCTGATTGGTCAAGTCCCTCCCTACAGAAAAATGTATTTGCTCTCTTTGCTTCTGATTGATATGGGTGTGTGTTCAAATAGAGAATGGAATCAGAACAAATAAGGAGAGAGATCTCATATCTAGGCATTGGCACGACATTAAACCCTGCTGGAAACTTGGAGATTTCCATCAGTGCTGTTGATTCATCCCTTACACCCTTCTCCCTGGGTTCACTTATGGAAGCAAAAAAAAAAAAAAATCAAAAGAAGATGGCAGGATAAACTCTTTTTACCTTCTCTCTACACAGACCAACAGGAAAACAAGTCAGTGGAACCCTGGGGCTGTTTCTACATTTGGCTCCTTCTGTCTAGATTTAAACAATTTGCCAGAGGTACTCTTTTTCTTTTTGATCCCACTGACTGTGACTCTTATCTTGAAATTTTTTCTGCCTCATGGCAAATTGTGATGTGCCTGTATCTCCTTTCCCAATTCTCCTGTTGTATTCTCTGATTAGAGTTGTTCTCAGTACAATAATGCATAATGGTGTAGTATAGGAATACCAAGTGCAATATTCAGCCCATACCTTTCTCCACATGCACTCAGTTTGTATGTGAAACTGGAATGTCTCATGAATCTGCACAATATTAAGTGATATATAGTGTTGAATATGATGTTTATATGTTGTGGCTATTCCCAACAATACATGTTGTGTTGGAAAATTTAGCATGTGGTCAAAAAGGGGCTATGACATTTGCTGATGCATATACATTTGTAAGGTGTTTAATACTGTCGCGAATATCTGAAAAAAAGTAATACAGTTTCAGAAATATCCATGATATGCCACACAGACCTAATATCTAAAGACAAAATTCAAATAACCAGAAAATCTTACATCTCAAGGTGTTCACTAATTCAAGGTCACAATGAAAATTATTGTATCTATTTCTTTCCTTTACAGGATGTAATACCAAAGTAGATCATCAGGACATGATGTATTGTTTTTATTAAAGGACTCATGACTACCCTGAACTGTGAGTTAGCAAAGAACTGACTTGGAAGAATAAACATGCTAGAAAATCTAGTAAATTAAAATGGTAATAACAGTATAAACAACAGTTGAATTGCTGGATGTCTTTTGCCAATAATGGCAACAGGACACCAGCATCCTTGTCCCAAGAGTGCTTGGATTCTGGGTGTGGTAGGATATGTGTCTGTTAGCTCTATCTTGAAACTACAGAGATTCCATGATGGTATGTTGAGGACATTTTCTACCATACTAGTTTTCATAGTGGTCTATCTAAGGATATGAAAATGCCAGAAATTCCCTAGCCTCTGTCACATGCTGAAGCTTGAATCTTGTATCTTCTCTGCAAAACACACTGTCCAGCATGACTGAGGCAAGGAGTGCACACCAAAATCTTATATCTAAATTTCACATGGATTGACAGTTCTTATACAGAAATGGGGAGCCAAGGAATCAGAACATGCAGGCTCTGAAACAAATAAGCACTATGGTTGCAGTTTTTTATTGGCTCTGTCTCCCATAAGTTACAGAATCACTCATCCTTCTCTTTGGTACCATACAGTCTGGTTTGGTAATACCCATGACCAAATAAGTCATGGTATATAGTCAGGAGCCTGAGTGATAATGCACAGGACAAGAAAAGTCCTGGCATATCAATCATCAGCCTGATTGGTCAAATCCCTCCCTGCAGACAAATTTATTTGCTCTCCTTGCCTCTGATTGATGGAGTTTGTGCATTCAAATAGAGAATGTAATCAGATCCAATCAGGAGAAAGATCTCATATCTAGCTGTAAAAATAAAAACCTGCTGTAACCTTGGAGATCTCCATCAGTGCTGCTGATTCATCTCCCAACCCTTCCTGGGTTCTCTATGAAAGCAGAAAACTCTATACTAGATGGCAGAAAAAAAACTGTTTAACCTTCTCTCTGCAATGACCAACAGAAAAACAAGTTAGTGGGACCCTGGTGCTGTGCCTATTTCTGGGTCCTTCTGCCTAGATCCAATCAATTAGCCAGAGATACACTGTTTCTTTTTGAAACCACTGACTCTTGAAATTTTTGCTGGCTCCTGACTAATTGCAATATTCCTGCATCTCCTTCCCACTTTTTCCTGTTGTATGCTCTGATTATAGCCATTCCTAGTACAATAATTTTTAATTGTGTATCCTCAAATATGTGTTAGAATACTCAATGCAATATTCTGCCCATACCCTGCTCCACCTGTACTCAATTTGACTGTGTTGCTGGACTGCCTCATAAATCTGGACAATATTTTTAATTCAGTGTTGAAAGTAATGTTTATATGCTGTCGATATTCCCAACAATAAATGGTGTGGGAAAATTTAATGTGGGTTTGTAATGAGGTCACAATATTTTCTGACCTATATACAGTGGTTAGGGGTTTAATACTGTCAGGAATATAGGTATTAAAGTAATACAGTTTCATAAATATCCATGATATACAAGAGAAAACTAATCTCTAAAGACAAAAAAAAAAAAAAAAAAAGAAAATCTTAGCACTCTAGTTATCCTGAATATCGTGTCACAATGAAAATTACTGTGTGCATTTCTTAATTTTAGATTGTATAATACCAAGGTAGAGATCATTAGTGCAGGATGTATTGATTTCTCAAAGAGCTCATGACTCAGCTGAGCTCTTAGATAGTAAAGGACTGACCTGGAAGAAAAAAATATGCTAGAAAATATAGAAAATTAAAATGACAGCCATTAATGGCAACATGCTAGCAGCTTCACTGTGCCAAGAGTGCTTGTTTTGTAGGTGTGTTAGGATATATGTCTATTAATTACACCTGGATTTTTCACAGAATTCAAGCTGGTATATTGAGAACATTTGCTGTAATAGCAGTTCTCACAGTGGATTATCTAAGGATATAAAAATGCCGGAAATACCTAGTCTCTGTCACCAGCTAAAGCTTGAATCTTGTATATTCGTTGTAGAAGACACAGCACTGCATGACTGAGACAAGGAAGTCACACTCTAAAGCAGATAGCTGAATTTCCCATAGGGTGACAGTTACTATACAAAACTGGAAGCCAATAAATCATTAAATGGAGACTCTGAAATAAACAAGCAGAGTCTTTTCAGCTTTCCACTGGCTCTGTCTCCTGACAGTTACAGAAGCACTCTCCCCTCTCTTTAGCAACATTCAGTCTGGCTCTGGTTATATCCAGGACCAGATGTGTCCTGGAATATAGCCAGCAGCCTGACTGATCAAGTCCCTCACTCTACACAAATTTATTTGCTCTCCTTGCTTCTGATTGAAGGATTTTGTGCATTCAAATAGAGAATGGAATCAGATCCAATCAGGATAGAGATCTCATATCTAGGCCTGCACATCCAATCCTGAGGTAACCATGGAGATCTCCTTCAGTGCTGCTGATTCATACCTCACCCCCTCCTCCCTGTGCTTCCTTATAGAAGCAGAAAAATCAAAATGGACGGCAGGAAAAGCTGTTTTT